>LHUT01001221.1:6859-24387 GCA_001412135.1 Silene latifolia subsp. alba
TGAAGGGTAGTGATGGAAAATTAAAGAAAAATGTGTGGAATTTAGTAAAATCGTGTGTTGAATTTAGCAATTGCGTAAAGTAAATGAGTAAGAAGTGATAAAATAGAATGAGATTAACTGAACAAAAACTCATGATTGGACCCCGTCTTCTTTGCTGACACGGAACAATTAACTTAGACAGCAAAATCTAAAACTTATGAATCACTGAATCAAACAATCAGTTACATAAACAATTAATCAGACAAGATAAACTCGACAATGGCGAAGCTGACGTCAGAACTGATAGACGACAAATCGAAGTGTACTGATCCCCAATTCGACGTCGTTTCACTACTTGATTACTGTCGTTCTCATGTCCATGACTTCCCTTCCTCCGCTACTCTCTCTCATTTCTCCGTTCTTCAGGTTTTCATATCTCACTTTTGCTTACTTTACTTTATCTTAATGCTATTTATCTATGATATATACACTTGTTGTTTCATACGAGTATTGTTTTCAGTGTTATTTGAGTAGTTATCAGATATAGCATCGCTGTTAATGCTTGATTATTGCTTGTTCATGTATTCCTGTATTAGATTTGATATGTTAGATGCCGGTTTTTAGACTCTGAGTTGTTCGATCACATGTTCAAAGTACCGAGTATTATAAGCTGGTTAAAATTTGGTTGAGTGATGCACTATTTAATCCATGTTATATTAGATACTCCCTCAGTTCCGATCATTTGTTTACCAGTGGTTTTGGCACAAAGACCAAGGAAAGAGCGGGGGCCAATTATTAGATGACAACTGCAGGATCAAATTGTCAATCAAAGGGCATTCTTAAAATAGAAAGGTAAACAATTAACTAAGACACTCCAAAATGGAATACGTGAACAAATGACTGGGAAAGAGGGAGTAGTTACAAGATACGGCCTCTGATTCTTTAGAATAGCCCCACTTTTTTCAGATTTCTGAGGACTATTTTATACGAATCGGGCAATTCTTCATGATCTGTCCCACAATAATGGTGCCTGGACTATTGATAATTTGTATGGGAGCCCAACTTTGTAAGATCTGTGAGGACTATTTATTCAGAAAAATTGTACTCCCTTTGTCCCACAATACTGGTTAGTCAAGTGGAGTAAAGTGATGGTTATGATCATAACTTTCAGTTTGTGGTATTTGATGAGAACTGGACTCTGAAATGCTTGTTGACAAGAAATTAGAGGAACGCAAAATGTGTTAGATATTACTTAGGCAACATCATGTTAATAATCTTACAGGCTTACAGCTATGGCACTCAGCCACTCAGCCACTCAGCCACTCAGGTAGGTTTAGGTTGTTAATGAAAAATTACAAGCAATGCAAAATTAGTGTGCGATTGGTTACTGGTGTAGATTCTGTAGAACTGGATGCTGATCTGGGTTGCGATTCCAATTCAAAATAAAACAAATATGTTACAAAGTAAGAGGTAAACAATTCTAGACTGCAATTTCTCATCATCACGGCGAAATTTAGTAGCTGTATGGTGAGCTTTGTAATAGAACTTCTTAGCTTAATAGATATCAAGGTAGAATAAAGAGGAATATAAAACTATGATGTTTTACATCTTATCACAAGACTTTGCTACCATTTGTATCTTTTCCAGTTAGTTATTAAGGATGGCCATCCTAGTTTGAATTCTCTAAGCTCCACTAGTACATAGTTCGTTAGAAGCCCGAATATGGATCCAATGAAACAGATTTCCAAAATCCCGTGAAGTCTTCAAAAAATAAAGTTTTAGAAAAATATAGAAGAACCTAATCCAGTTTTCAGCTTTGAGCTCCTAAGATACATGTAGATATCTCCATCAGTCAATCATCATTCATGTTAAAACCATTTTAATTAGTTGATGGTTTTTATATGTAGTTTGGGCATGGGCAATCGAACCCGACATTTTTATTGGAGATTAATGGCGATAATTACTTAAGGCGTTATGTTTTGAGGAAAAAGCCTCCTGGGAAACTGCTTCCTTCAGCTCATGCTGTTGAGAGAGAATATCAGGTTATTTACAAGTTTGGTCTTGTATTGAGAAAATATAGGAACTTTGATATTTGTGAATATCTAAATGTGTATTCACAGGTTCTACATGCGCTGGGAACTCATACAAAGGTACCTGTTCCTAAGGTCTTTTGTTTGTGTACTGATACAAATGTGATTGGAACCGCATTTTACATAATGGAGTATTTGGATGGCCGCATCTTTTTGGATTCTACCCTGCCGGTACGTGTTCTGTATTGGTGGTTGTATACTTGTATCATAGACATATGCTGTGTTAGTCTGTATTGATGATCTGGTTCAAGTATATTTGGTTATTTTGGTCCTTAAAATGGTAATTGGCCATGGTTTTGACTATTTTTTGTAGGGCTTGGAACCTCATAGGAAAAACATAATATATCGAGAGTCTGCTCGAGTGTTGGCTTTGTTGCATCAAACCAATGCTGATGCTATTGGTTTGGGAAGTTTTGGCCGCCGTGACAACTACTGCAAAAGACAGGTTTGTTAGATTGATGCAGTTTCTAGTCTTTTTCTTCTTATGTTAGAATTGTTTTTCTGGAGATGTAAAATTTTCTTTCCAAATATTATTAACCAGGTAGATAGGTGGGGACAGCAATATATGGCGTCTACTGCGGGAGGGAAGCCAGACAGAAATCCCAGGATGCTTGAGCTAATTAGTTGGTTGCGGCAGAATACACCTTCTGAAGATTCATCTGGATCTGTTTCTGGTGTAGTGCACGGTGATTTTCGCATTGATAATCTTGTCTTCCACCCTATTGAGGTATAGTATTTTGAGTATCACTTAATAGTCTATCACGTGTCTGGCTAGTTGTCTCCTTGAATGAAAAAATTGTAAAATTAAGTCCAGTATTTGTATGTTTCTGCAGGATCGAGTTGTTGGGATTCTAGATTGGGAGTTGTCTACTCTTGGAAACCAAATGTGTGATGTTGCTTACAGTTGCTTGGTATTAAATACCATCTGTCAACTTATTTATTTGTGTTGATTTTTATTTTCTGCGAGAAGATGGTCATAAAGAATTCTGTTAACATGTCATGAAGAAGTAGAACTTGCAGTTTGGGATCTTCTTGCTGCTTCTTTCCAATTCTGTTACTGATTTATTTGTAGAAGTTGAACAAGTGATGCCCTCTGTATCTGTGTGCAGCCTTATGTCGTGGATGCTGCACTTGATAAGTTAGGTCAGGACAAAGGGTTTGAAGAAATTGGTATACCAGATGGAATCCCATCAATGGCCGAGTATATAGCAGAATACTGCACCACAGCTGTAAGATATGGAGTTCATGTATCTATGTGATTCTCATTTCTTTTATCATCAAACAAAATAGAAAAAAATATGCTCCCTCCGTTTCGCTAGTGACTTTATACTTTCCAAAATATGCGAGTGGAACTTCGAAACATGTCAAGATTCGAATCAGAGGGAGTATGGAGTAATATATTATAATTTGGTTCTTGTTGATGAAGATGTTACTCAGTAATTTAGTTGGTTATTTGGTTAAAGGATTTCACTAGTGACATGGTGTTTTGCTGTTTTTGTTCCCCTCTCTTGTTAAACTTTAATAGTGGAAAAGGGCTTCCATATTTCACTTTAATTACTGTTGTCTTCAGATTTTCCTTTTTAAGGAAAATGAGTCGCTTGATTGCTAATACCATATAATTAATCTGTGACAAGGAGTTCATAAGTCCTTTTCCCTTTTAATTTAGTTATAAACATTTCTTATGCCAATTTCTGGCAATTTTACAGTTGTTATATTCCTAAGCTATGGTTGTCAGTATAAACTTAGACATGCACCAGTGCATGTTGGTCCCTTATTACAGATCGACAAATAATGAGCTTCTATTGTGTCTTTCTGTTTATCAAATGAAATGGTAGGCTATCTTCACAATCTAAAGCACTAGGCTAGGATCATTTAGATATAGGCTCATTCAAAGCTGGCTTAGACCATCAAATGTATTTCATGTTTAGACCATCAAATCGATTTCATTGAATAAACGATTTCTGAGGTATATCGACAGTTTACACCTTGCTCCAATAGCTTGGCATTACTTTTGATTGATGATGCCAATAAGTAAAAGTGTCCCCATACCCTAAAGAAATTGTCATGCTCATAATCAAGAAAATAAAGGGGATTCATGAACTCTTTAACCATGAAATTTTGTACTACTAATACAAAAAGAAAGCAAGCTTATCTTAGGGACAATGGACGGTGCAAAAATAACTTTTGGAGAGTTGCTACGAATACTTTTGTAGGGAGTTGGACGATTAAGCCCAAGAAATTAAAGTGTTACATATCCCTTCCCTTTATTTAGTGGAAAGTTTAATGGTTTACCTGTTTTTCGCAGAACATTATTTGCTGATTTGTTTAAACTGTAGGGTAAAGCATGGCCTGTTGATCATTGGAAGTTCTACATTGCTTTCTCTCTGTTTCGCGCTGCAGCAATCTATGCAGGGGTTTATAACAGATGGACAACGGTAGAAACTAGAAACTTTTCTCGCGATTTCTTATGATTAAAATCCCATTTATGCTAAAGATGAGACTAAGACCATCCTACATATATAACAGTAACATGTGGTAATTTAAAGGTTCGAGTGAGATTTTAAAGTGACAAATTAAAAACTTACTCAAAAACTCCAAACCACACGACGTCTTTACTTGGTGTTCTCGTCTGACCCATTACTTGCTTATTGTGGCTACTTGTGTACCTGCAATGATTACTAGTTGTTGCTTGGAATTTTAGGGTAATGCTTCTGGGAGAGAGCGAGCTATACATGCCGGCAAAAAAGGCGATATTCTTGTAGATTATGCTTGGATGTATATTTCTAAAACATCTGTACTTCCAGATCGATTCCCTAGTGGTATGTCCTTCAGTTGATTCTCCAAATGCTTCTCTTTATGAATTTCTCGCTCTTATTTATGGGCAGTTGCCTGATTTTCCAAAACAGGCGTATCCATTACAATTGCTTCATTTCCTTTTATGTTCTGAAACTTTTGTTAAATGACGAAAAGACCATCGTCACTGACACACCTTTAAAAGTGGTGTTTACTCCCCCACCTTATTAAAACCTCACACATGCAATACTATATTACCCCTTAACTGAACCTACCTACCACCTCCAACTACAGCAGACACCACATGACCACAATACTACCAACAATTAACAAATGCCATTTGCCTATGATGCAGTCACACCCACCCAGGCAATGACCACTCAGTGCCACTGATCCCAACTCAAGTCGCCACCATAGTTGGTACTTGGTAGCACTAGAGGTGGATCCCACCACCATCGTCATTGCTTAAGTTGACTTGTAGAGATAGTGGTCGTGGGCGTTCATTGTTGTTTGAGGGTGGTTGGTGGATCTCGTGAGGTGCAAGGATGGTGGGTCGTGACTCGTGCGAGAGTTGAAGTTGTGGTGGGAGGTTGATCGTGAGCTGATCTGCGGATGAAGCCTGTTGTGCTATAGTGGTGGTGTGAGGATGCATGGTTTGAGGATAGTAATGCGAGGTTGTCATGGACTCATGAGATGGAGACCGTGGTGCTAGTTTGGATGTGATTGGTCATGTGTAGGTGAACTTGGTGGTGGATCGATGTGGGTGGTGAATGTCGTGGGGACTAGGGGGCTGCAGTGGTAGTTATGGTAGGTCGTTGAGGTGGTTATGGTGGGAGGATAGTGAGGGAGTGGTTGAGGTGGTGGGTGGGTAGTAGTATTAGTGGGGGGTAAAGTTTTCCCTTTACTCCCTCCTAACTCTTCGTGCCCAATGAAATGCGCCATTTTCATGAATTGGAGGGAGTACACTTTTTATATCTTCTCTATAAATTCGAAGATTGTTGAATGTGTTTTTAAATCTAAGCAGTTCACACTTTCGCCTTTGTTAAAACTGCAAGGCATAAACAAAAAATCCTATCTTCTGTGTCCGCAAATATGAAAAAGGGCATAAAGTGACTCTTTGGAACATAAGCGAGTTGGTGAAGAACGTCTTGCCATCTTCTCTCACATATGTTTTTCTATCTTCATAATGCTGCAATTTCAATGATTTCTTCTCATATTGGCAACTCTTGGCATTTTGTGTGGAGAAGCCAACAACTGTTTTTGATATGCTATTTCGACGTGAGTTATAATGCCTGTAGATGTACAAGTTTAGATTGGAGATTCCAACAATTTTAGTTTTAAGTCTCTTGATCTCCCAAATCAGTCAAACTCCTTTTCCATTGAGCTTGGTAAAGACTGATTTTTGGGAATGTTTGCATAATGTGTTGGAAACGAGTGAGTGCTCATGCCCTCAATTTTCTTCTTTATAAGCTTACTTATTTCAGAAATAGCCTCTATGTTTTACAAAAAGGCCCTTGACCCCATACTCCACCTTATGCACTCTGTAAATGTTGTTTATTTGAGTTTGTTTATGCTATCTAGCACAGATTATTTGGACTTTGAGAAGAGCAATGAGTGTGTTCTAAATGCGATTTTAGTTCTATTGTTGTGTATTTTGGTTGAACAGAATTCATGATTTTTTTTCATATTGTAGTCACTCTTGGGATTGTATTTGGTGAAAGTTGTTTTCTTAGCTGCCTCGATTACTTGCCTCCATGTGCATTGGCATCGCTTGGTAATTTTAGCTGAGAGAATTTCTTGTCCTTTTAAGCTTTACACTAGTTTTGAAACCCGTGGAAATCACGGGTCTTGTATAAGTTTCCCTCTTTTGGTTAATACTACCTATATAAACACGAATTATTTGGAAACATGGCAAATGATAAAAGAGGATGTGAATTATGAAAATTAAACATAATGACACGGTACTTCGTACTGACTGTGACTAATGTCAACTCCCTTTAATTGTTTTCCTATTTAATCCCGTTTGCTTTTCAAGGGTTAAAATTATCAAATTTTGAGTGAAAATCTGTTATAGATTTCGCGGTTTTTATTTTAAATGTTTTTTTTTTGTTATTCTAAATTTTTAATTATGGTCATTATATAATTTAATAATAAATAAAATTAAATATAAGAATGTCACTTGGAATAAAGTTGAATACTTTAGTTAGCCTTTTAACTATATTTTATAGATTTAATAATTATTTCATAGATAAAAATTATAGAAATTAATAAGGTGTACAAATCCCATGTGGAAAAAAATTGAATGTGTTAAGGCGATGTGGAATAAAATTAAATGTGTTGAGGTAGCCTTTTAATTAAACAGTATAGATTCTTTTGCTGTTAGAGTAGTCTAGTGGCATACCTTAGGGGATCTTGCTAAAAGTATCTTAAAGGCTTTCTAAGAAGTATCATAGAAGTGGTATATTCAGTAGACTAAGAGAGGCAGCCTTGTTAAGGTACTTTGGAGATAATTATTAATGGGTATCCCACTCAACACTTGCACGTATGCCTTGCCTTCACCTAGGGTGTAAAACTGTAGATGAGTTAGGAAGCGACCCAAATTATTGGATTATCTAGGTTTATTTAATGAAACAAGTTTGATCTTTTTCATTCCAATGGAGCCAAAGACTCATTATTCTATGGTTCTAGATTAGGATGGAATAAAACAAAGCTCACTGAACTGAGGTTTTTCAAGTACTAGTCATTTGCTGTAGTTCTCGATGCTGTTTTGATTCCGTGTCATTCGCAAAAAGCCTCTTTGTGTTGCTACCACAGGGGTACAGCTGCGTACGTTTGACACCCCCCCCCTCCTCTTTCCACACACACAATTTGCGGGAGCCCTCGAGGCACTGCGGTAATGTTGTTGTAATGAAACAAGTGTTGTTGAGCTCAATTTTTAATGTTTAAATTATCTGTTTCTTAAGTGAAAAAAAGTATTGATCTTCTGTTACAAAATTTAAACTATTGAAACATTTATCTACTGTGCATTGCAAAGTATTGAGAGCGATTGAAACTTTGGAAGTATAGGCATCGTCAAGGCTGGAAGATGGGTCAACCTAGAATAAAATCTTAGATGTCTTTAGGTCCTACATTCCAAGTTTATTGTTAACGTGGCTATGAAAATTCCAGTGCGTGGGAAATCAGATATTACAATAGGTGAAATTTTACTGATCGGTCCAAGATTGTCCTAATAGGTTGGACTTGGGAGATCTACCGCACATGTTTATTTCTCTTTCACAAAGTAAATGCCAAATCTCACAGCATGTACATTTTCTGACATGTTTTCTTCAATAGTTATGAGAAGTTGGTAAATTAATATGTTATGTAGAAGTCAAGATTAAATTGTTGTCCTTTACATAATTGAAAATGCTGTTTAACGTGGATGCCATAATTCCTTTTTGTGCAAAGGATGTTTTCACGGAATCCTACTTTTGGCTTTGTTTAGGCTCAAGTTTGCAAGATCATATTCAAGGATATGAAAACCAACATAATGATGTCGATTTTTTGAAGAAAAGTGGCAAATTTGTTTCTAGTGGTAAGGTTACAGAGCTTAGAAACAAATTAATCAAATTTATGGATGATCACATTTACCCTATGGAGACGGAGTTCTACAAGCGAGCCACATCATCAATTCGTTGGAGTGTTCACCCTGAGGAAGAGAAATTGAAGGAGCTGGCAAAGAGCGAGGGTTTATGGAATTTATTTATACCTGTATGTGCATTTGTTTCATTTTTCCGTTTATTTTAACTTAACAGTTTGCATTATTGATATTCAACACACACAACTTCTGCAAGGGGTTCTGTCGGTCTAAAAATAACAATGGACCTGTGTAGTGTGTACATACGCTGACACATTGTTATTCCACAGTTGGACAGCGCTAAGCGTGCTGAAAAGCTGCTTTACAATGGAAGTAGTCAAGACGTTCTTGGGAATAGACATGGTCAACTACTTGGCGCAGGGTTATCTAATCTTGAATATGGACACCTTTGTGAGATCATGGGTCGTTGTCTTTGGGCTCCACAGATTTTCAACTGTGGAGCTCCTGATACTGGCAATATGGAGGTAAGGCTAAATCTATTGCAGTCAATTATACTAAAATATCCACTGAAGTATGAGAAAACGCTGTGTTTACCCTTAAAAAATATAATGTAAGCAGTGTAAGCACAAGTATAACAGTTTGCTAGTCCTCTTTCTTGTGAAAAGGCTTGTTTACTTACTCTTCACCTACGTTTCAAAAAAACTGGAAAATAGTACATGAAAGACGAGAAAGAAAGGCAAGAGCAAATTCTTGATTACTTAGGCGAAGAGCTATGCTTATCATGTTTTTCTTGTGTGTACTATCAAGAAGTCCAGTGGTTTCAAAATTCCTTGGTCAGTGCATTTTCTTGAGCTGTAAACACAAGTTTTAATCTTCCACTCTTTTAAAGATAATACCCTTATTGTTGGAATTTGTTGAAGATAGTTTTGGAAAAATAGCTAGCGTGATTTTTTTCTTATATTCATGGTTGTGAGAGTTACATTCCTATGAAGCCAAATATTCATTAATATTTGGCTTTGAAGTACAATAATAGCTTGCTCAACATCTGACATATAAAAACTTAGTTTGTATTCTGATGGATGTACATGAGTTTGAAGGGAAAACCTTGCTACTCTTGTTAGGGTTATAATTATTGTTGGTGTTTGTTGTTCTTGTTCTTGTTGTCGACGTCGTCGTCGAGAGGCCAATAACTCCACCACCCACCACCAACAATTCTTCCTTCAGCGCCTCTGCTAATACTCCTTTTTTTTTTTTTTTTTTTTTCTCTGCCTTTTTGTTCTTCTGTTTCTCCGTAGTTTAGAACCAAAAATTAATCAAACCCCAGTGTTAACAGAGTATTAGAGATAGACAACTGTAGTTGCATTACCTCCCTGATGATTCGAACCTCGACTGCTTCTACTACGTATTTAGTTGAAACCATTAAGTTTTATTGTTGACACGTCAACGACAGGCGTGTCAGGTGCTTATAATCTTGGATCGTTGNTTTTTTTCTTTTTTTTTTTTTAACAGAGATATTTATAAAACATCCATGTATGAAGTATGATGACTTCTTCCCCCATCAACAACAGCATCTTTTAAACCACAAATTCACTGCCCCTACACACGGACCCAGAAAAGGGTTTAAGATGTTAGAAGAACTAGCATTGAACCCTTTCTAGGAGCTTCAATTGCATGCCAATGTGTTGCATTTTGTTTTTTTTGGCTTTTTGGTTCAACTTTTAAGGTCCTGAATTTCAGTGGTGCAAGCGCGTGTAGCGATGTTGAGTGTGGGATGGGTTTAGTGGTGAGAATAGCTGAGTGTGTGTTAGTGTGATACGTGGTGTCATGTTGGACTTTGTGGATATCGGATCATTGGAACAAGACGCTCTTATTATTGAGCAAGCTATTGTGATTTGGTGGTAGTGGCCGGGTGGTTAGTGGTTTGGGGTCGTAACAAATTTGAAGGTGGAGATATGGACCATTTTAGCTCTATACAACAACAACAACATCAGAGCCTTCAAAATATTTTTCAGTTTTCAAGAGCGTATCATAATGCGTGCTCTACCAATCTATGTTACTCAGATTTTGTTAGAATCTAGAAGTCTCTGAGAGAAGTATTGGACTCAGCTGTGTTATGACAATGAATCATGTTCTTGGCTCAAAAATAAGTGTCTGGTACGCGAGGTAACATGAAGAGTGGGATTAACAGAAGTTCCATTAGCTTGCCTATGTTGAATGGGCAGCAGTGAGGTTGAATGGGCATCACTGAGGTTGAATGGGCGTATATAAGCTGAAACACTTGATTCAGTTGAGCTTCATTCATTTCACCATTTTAGCTAAACTCCTTTCTATTGAGTTCAGGTTGTTCAGATTATTTCATTTAAAGAGTAGAGCGTTTCCTACAGCTTCACCAATTTCCCGATGACTCAATGAGTTTTATCCGTAGTTCATTAGTGTCAAATGGCAAATATAGTCAGACGAGCTCATATCTTTGGTGTCATGGCAAATTGAACATAAGTAGTGTCCCTCGAAAATAAAGGAACAAATATTGTCAGAGTAGCTCATATCCTTGGATCAAAACAATGATGGCGTAGGATATGACCTTAAAACTAGGGAATGTTGTCACATAACAATGTGAATTTTCAGAAATCTGGTGAATGATATGAACTTCAAATTACTAAGTTGGATCGCAAAATTCTAGGTGTTACAGTTTGCTATGTCAGTGAACACTGACCGGGAATGTCAATGTTTTATAACAAATGCTCGGTTTACTTTACATTTCCCACCCTTTTTTCCTCAATTACTTTTGCTACACTCAGCTGATTTATCCTCTGAAGGTTTTTATTTGCAATGCTGGACTCATTATAAATTTTTTTGTTGATGCCAATTCCTAGTTGTCTCTTTTATTTAATAACCACCATTTGTCATCTCAGGTTTTACTACGCTATGGTAATAAAGATCAACTTCAGGAATGGCTGATACCTTTGCTTGAAGGCCGGATACGTTCAGGATTTGCAATGACTGAACCTCAAGTAGCGTCTTCTGATGCCACCAATATTGAATGTTCCATAAAGCGGTGTGTTCTAGCTTTCTTTTCCCAGTCCTTTTGTTCTCAACTCTACAAGAGTCTAATGATAAACTTGCAGTCACTAATACCTGGAAGTCGGAAACTACTTGCACTTCCTTCCATGTGTTTAAGTTTTCTTGTCTATCATATCAAGTGCTGGACATTTTCCACTTTCCCTCACTTCCACCAGAGTTAAGTGGTTCAAAACAAAGTCGTCGAATGTTGGGGTTACCTGGATCAAAACCTGATTACATGCAGATTTCATTGGGGAAAATTTTAGACTTGACAAACACACGCGCACGCGCACATGCACGTGCGCGCGCACACACACAGGAAATTTGAATAGTTCAGTTATATTTCATTTTCTTCTTCATTGGGTATGCCTACAAACATTAGAATGGGCACAAACAATAGTCAAAAAAGGAAATATTTCAAAGTAGTAAGTTTAAAAGATGGACATTCCAAAAAGGAAATTAGCAAGTTCAAATATGGATGAAGGAGAATTAGCGACTTCCCTGTGAACCTTGACATAGGATGAGCAATGATCAATGCTGTTGTGGTGCTCTCTTACAAAGGCCAATAAGACTTCAATTTTTTATAGCAGTCTCCAAATTGTGTGGTAAAAGAATAAAGAAATGGATGAAACTTTGGAACGTTATCTTTGATGCCCCATTATATCTTTTCCAATAGGAAAATAAACCTAGATGCACATATGGGGCCAAGCCGCCAAGGTTGTATTCATTGTATCAAAACCACTAACCTGATCAACATCCCATGACGACTTTCAAGTTGGAACAATCTTTTATGATATGAGGAGTTAACACTACAATGAGGGTCTAAACTTTACCATTTTTTAGTGATAAGGACCTAAATTTTTGCTGTTTAGCAATAAGGGATTGATATCTTACGCCGTTAAGCCTGGCTGTTAGAGTAACAATACCAGATTATTGACATTAATGGTGCATGTAATAAGAAGCACTATCTCAAGGCCTAGCTACTATTTACTTTAGTTGAGTAAATTGTTCACTAGTTGGTAGCTAGCTTAAACCTTATACATAAAATTACATTAAGGGTAATATAATTTGAAGTTTTGGTAATTAATTAAAGTTTTGGTGAATTTATTAGTTCGAGTTTGATCGGGCAGAAATATATCTTTGATAATTTTTCTTACTAATTTATTTTAAAAAATTAATATATTACTCCCTTCGTCTCAACCATTTATAGTTATGTTGGTGTTTAATTACGTATCCATTGTAAATATATGCATGTTCGATTTTCTTCACTTGTGAAAGTGAATTTTCTCTCTTCATATTCCTTAAAACATATGATTTCGCTAAATTTTATATATTCTAAAAACATTATGTACATGTTGAGTCGCAGGTTCCGGCAGTATATTAGCGGGTTATTTTTAAATTTTGGTCATTTTTAAATCATGATCTTTATTTATATGTTATTTTGGTATTTATAATGATACTATATTGTTGCACTTATTATCATACTTTATTATTGAGAGATCGAAAATAAAATTTTAGCTCACCACCAGATAGAATAATATTGCTTGGTTATTATTGCTTATCGGTTAGTCAGGTCAAGTATGACAGATTTCGATTCAACAAATTTATTAGATCCTCTGAGTTTGGTGGTTGTCAATATAAAAGTGTAGTGTATATTAGCTTAGGTGACCTCAATTTCGGATGAGCTCGAGATGACTTGGAATTTGCAGCTCAAGCTCACTCGGCGTGTCATTAAAAATGTATATAAATTGTTGAGACGAGGAAAATAATAGAATACTTTTTATGTGATTAGTAAGAAAAATGATCAAACATATTTTAGCCCTAACTCAACTCAAATTAATAAATCCGCCAATACTTCAACTTAGTTACCAAAAGGGTTGAAAAGCAAGCAAATTAAATAAAACTTTAAATTATAACACAGTCAATATATTGATTTATAGGATTTCTTTAAGCTATCAATTAATAAGTATTCATTCAACTAAAGTAAATAGCTTGATTTAAGGTAGTGCTTTTTAGTTTTTACATGTGGCATTATCAATAATCTTGGATGTTAAGCAATGACGTGAAATCAACTTTTACTCTAACAAGTGAACTTAACGGCGTTAGCTAGTAATGCCTTATTACTAAACAAAAAAACTTTAGGTCCTTATCGCTAAAAAATAGAAAAGTTTAGACTCTCATTGTGGTCTTAACTCGCCATCTGAAACAAATATTTTTACGTTAATAGTGGTCTATTATTGAGTCTTATGAAAGTGAAGGACACACGAGTCATGCTTTTTTAGTCCTCCTCTTCTTGTATGATATGAGCCATAGGAAACAAATATTCTTAAAATAGCGGTCCACTATTAAGCCGTATGAAAGTTGAAGGACGGATGAGTCATGCTTCTTTAGTCATCCTCTTCTTGTATGATATGGGCCATCTGAAACAAATATTCTCAAGTTGATAGTGGTTCTCTATTGAGTGGCATGAAAGTGGACACTTGAGTCATGCTTCTTTAGTCGGTAATTTTCTTACCCCTCTGTAAAGCATCTTAGTAGCTCCTCGTATTCTGGACAAAGCAGTCTTATCTCTTTTCACCTTGTGTTCATCATCTATGATCAGATAAACCTTGTCTTTTATCACACGTTTCCTTAACTTCATCTTTTCTCATATGATACTCATTAAAAAAGCAGTATTACTCTGCTACCATTAACTTATGTGATTGAATCTTTTTACAAGCGAATGTGACAACTCCATGTTGAAGAATTAGTTTCGTTTAGATTGGGACTTGAGATTTGCATCTACTTGTCCCTTAAGTTTTTGAAACTGTTATTCAATGTCCGGTTTGCCCCTTTAAATTCTATATGTTTGCTTTTTGCACAAATTTCAAAGGAGCCTACATTCCACTATATTTGGCTTTGGAGTATGATATAATAGAAGTAGAATGGCATCCCTCCAAAAAAAAAGTAGAATGGCTCGTTAGATGGTTCTTATACTGTAGAGTAGCAGGCAGTTGATTCCTTTTTTTTTTTCAAAAAAAAATGTTCTCTCAGCAAAATTTCCATCATTGGTCATCCAAACAGTCTACTGTGTTTTCAAGACAAGGAAGATTGGGCACTTTTGATTCCTCTATTAAGCCACACGGAAGATTGTGTACTGTTGTGGGTGGTAATTCCTAGTTCAAGGCCGTGTTCAATTCTTGTAACAAGCAATTTTTATTCCTAGTTCAAGGTCATGACGATTCTTGTAGCTAGTTGCTGTGGCAGATATAGAGGGACAAAACTAACTATATTGCTATATAATGCCACAGATATAGAGGGGCAAAATATATCTGCCACAACTAGTTGAATAGATTAGCTAATTTCTAAGCTTATTGCACAGCCTAACTATATACGGAGCAGCAATTATTATAGTCCAGGCCTCCAGGGTATTTTTATAGTCCAGTGTGTCTTTCAATTATTCTGTGGCATTATATAGCAATTCTGTTTAACTTTTGTTCCTGGTTTTTAGATTCCTGACATGTTTTAATTTGCGTGTAGGGATGGTGATTATTATATCATCAATGGAAGAAAGTGGTGGACCAGTGGGGCTATGGATCCAAGGTGTAAACTTCTCATAGTTATGGTTAGTGCTAGTTCCAAAGTTCAGAAGTGTTACTAACACTGGTAGCCAACTAGCCAAGTGCACATTTTGAAAAGTTTATGGGACTACATGTAGGGTAAAACAAACTTCAGTGGTCCACAACACAAGCAGCAGTCGATGATCCTTGTTGACATTGGAACTCCTGGAGTTGATATAAAAAGACCACTTATGGTGTTTGGTTTTGATGATGCACCTCATGGTCATGCAGAAGTGTCCTTCCAAAACGTTCGTGTGCCAGCCAGGAACATTTTGCTTGGAGAAGGTCGTGGGTTTGAAATTGCTCAGGTATGGTTTACAAATACATTATTCAATCTAGTTTTTTCCTGACTTGCAAGCATGCAAGATCATGGCGGATAATTAAATCACCAAGGCATTTCTATCTGATAACTTGACTGATTTTCAACTCCTTTATTGATATCAATCTTCAATCAACCTAATTTCCCTTTGCATGTTTGAGGGTCTTGCCTGGAGTTCGTAGGTCTTGTAAGTTGTAACTCAGATTCAAATTGCGCGTTTATCACTTTTCAGTATCTCGCACTTTTGTTCCTGCCTTGATTTTTTATCTGGCTGGGCCTATTATGAAAATCTGGCAACGGCATTTAAGCCCGTGTCTGCTGGGCTTGAGTCGACCAAATAGGCCCACGTATTTAGCCCCACCCAGCCTAGCCCTCCACAACAAGTCTGATTGATGTGCCGGCCCAACCGTTGCTCACCTTTAGTATACACACAAGCATATGGATTACACGTTTTTTATGGTGTTTGATGACTATGAAAACCCCAATCTTTCTGCAATGCCATGAACCCATGACACTCAATCTTGCAGGGGAGGTTAGGACCAGGAAGATTGCATCATTGTATGAGACTAATAGGTGCTGCAGAGCGTGGAATGCAAATGATGGTCGAAAGAGCAGCTCAAAGAAGGGTATTTGGTAAATTTATTGCTGAACAAGGCTCATTCCTTTCAGATATTGCAAAGGTAATCAATCCTTGCTCTTTGTTGCCAACACCCGTGAATCCGTGATTGTATAAGCCTTTTTCATTCATTGTTTCTAGCCTCAGTGCCCGTTGTTTTAACTAGTTTGAGAACACTGTTTTGCAGTGTCGCATAGAGATAGAGAAAACCAGGCTTTTGGTTCTGGAAGCCGCTGACCAACTTGATCGGCTTGGAAACAAAAAGGCTCGCGGGACCATAGCTATGGCAAAGGTATTTCTCTTCAGTAGCTAGTTACTCACTCCTTGCAACAATCTCTACCTCCCTCTATTTATTGGAACCAATATGTTTTGACTTTGGAAAGAAATATCCTGCAAGAACGAACACTCCTGTACCCGGGTAGGACCCACTGTTCTCTCGCATATTTTTCACCACCTACAACTTTGGTACAAAAATAAATGTAGTGAGTTTTAAGTGAGTGGAGGGACATACCCCAACAAACTCCCGATTCTTGTGTTTCAAACAATGTAGGTGGCTGCTCCTAGCATGGCGTTACATGTTCTGGACAAGGCTATCCAAGTGCATGGTGCCCTTGGCGTATCATCTGACACTGTTCTCGCTCACCTGTGGGCTACTTCCAGGACACTAAGGATTGCTGATGGTCCTGATGAAGTTCACTTGGGCACTATTGCGAAATTGGAACTCCGAAAATCCAGGCTCTGAGAATCAATAGTTATAAAATCTTGTCAGTTCTCTCATTATGTCACATGGAAATAAAAGCTTTTGAAAGCTCGATCTGTGTTCACTTGGCAGTTGGCACATTGGATCAATATATGCATTTGTTGATCGGAAATGTATTGCTGTATTTATCTGGGAGTGTCTCTCACTTGTGAGAGGAGTTTGTTTTTAAAGATGTGAGAACTAACTACAAACTAGGATCTGTTATTAACGTTGAATAAAGTTTGGCCTCCCTATCAAATTCCATAGTACTATGCATTTTTCTTTTGGGTGGACACACCATTGTAATCCCGCCTTCGTCTCCATAGTAAGAACTACATATATGTCTATTGTCGAGGTGGTAGAGAATCTATATGCTGCGACGCTTCTCTCTATGCTAATGTATTCTTTATCCTCCCTAATCAGTAATCACCTTTGAGAAAGGATTTCATAGTGTAACGACTCGTTTGGATGGTGGCATTATATGCCTAACGCAATATAGTTTGACGTAATTTTCGTTTTGGGTCATTAGGAAACCGTCTCTTTATGTTGCTATCACAAGGATAAGACTGCGTGCACCCGACCCCTCTTTACCCCGCAATTTGCGGGAGCCATCGAGGCACTGGTGTAAAGTTGTAGTTTGGGCTTTCTTTGACTGTTGACTCGTAGTGAGTGGAACCACTGTGGCGGCTAAAGGGGATTGAAAGAGTAGTATTTATCATTTCTTACTGGTCAGTTTGAAATGGTGCAAAGGATAAA
>LHUT01001223.1:0-11229 GCA_001412135.1 Silene latifolia subsp. alba
TCCTCCATCAAATCGTTCTTCTCCTCAAATCCCGACGTCAAGCACCCGAAATCGTGCAGTCAAAGGTGAAGAAAACAACATCCCGTCAAAGGAGAATTAAAGTCATCGCGACCCTCCTTCAAACGTCGTCATTCAAGTATAGTGGAGATCGAATCAGCGGATTACATTAGAGATTGTACTCAAAACATTTAAATCTAATAAAATTATTTTGTTACCATTTTTTGTGTTTGTTATTTATTTTACAGATCATCAATTTGTATATACACATATATTGTGACAACAGTCCACGGATTCAATCCGTACTAAAGGTAATTATAAGTGTATATAACCAAAGAACAATTAACACAGACAAAGAGACATCCACCACCATAGTTTGGTACACAAAATAGGCATAGAGGATTTAAAGTCATGACGATTTCATTACGCACACTATGGAATATACAGCCCAAATGAGAAGAGAGGGTAGCCAGGTAAGTTTAGGTTGCAGTTGGTTTTGCTAACTGGATATCCACCACTTTACTTGCTTGTACTTTAGCTGCAAATGACAAGATATCTTTAATACCGTGCTTTGTTTCTTCTCTTCATCACTGAAGGAAGTATCATACTCTATGTATTTTGCAGCCTCCATTGAAAAGTATCCCAAATTGACGACTTCTTATTACGTGATCAATAACATAATTAAGTTGAAACTTGAATACTTTCACAAGAGAAAAGCCTTTTACCTTGTCATATCTCTTTGAAGCTCTCATGTTTTTTTTGTCAGCCTTGAACGATGCATTTCCTTTCTCTTCTGTTGTGTCTGTTGTTTTTATTTTCTCTGGGATACTCATCCCATAATTCCTTCTCCTCAAATCAGAATAAAGTTCTTTTCGCCGCAACGCCTCCAAAATAATTTATAAACAAAGTACTAATCCCATTTTAATTATCCTCGACTGATTTTAGAGATTCAATTGTTCAAATTTAACCATACAAAATATCTAAATTTTTCAGAACCGAAGTCCTAATACGTGAAATTATTTAATTTTGAGCCTCACAAATACTACATTTATATCCATGTATATTAAGAAAAACTACTCCATAATTGACAAAGTTAATACTTCAAGACCTAAAAATCAAATAAAAAGATATAAATAGAATGATAGCGGTATTCAGAAAGACGAAAGACAGAAATGACAAAGTGTATGTCATCTCCGCTATCGGAAGATATAAAGACGAAAGCATCATATAAAACATAAAGAGTTCATAAATACATGTTCATTACAAGACTCTTTACATCAATCGGAAGTCTCGTGGCAATCCTAACTTAGATGGTAAGGCAATTAGGTTTTGACCTGAGAAACGAAAAGTGAGTCAAAAGCAACACATATAGCGGCGATGAGTTAATGACCAACTTACAATTATACTAGATAATCGCTATCGCTATTACTAAGAAACTAAAACATCATAAACGAACTAAGTCGAATCTGCCGTAGGTCCATTTCGCATTCTTACTCTTCCCCTTCTGTCTGTGGGTAATATGAGAGCTCATAGAGATGATGTGAATTATCTATTTCGTTAACATGTATTTTAGGATGAAAATCACGTCCTAAAATGTCCCGAATTAATCTGCGAACGTCATGAGCGTACATAACATAGCCAATTCCAGCTGGTTCGGATCGGTTGCATATTGGGTCGACATGGTCTTTGTCGATCTCTCGTCGGACATAATCTATTCTCGGCGCGATATCATGTATCTATATCTATATATAATATAAAAAGGTAAGACTAAGCATTACCTTTCACCTTTCATCTTTTAAGACTATTAAAGCATGCAACATCATCATTATTATTTTAAAAAATCATAACATTAAACACAAATTTATAATTCTCATCATAATCTTTCAAAACAATGATAACCATTCAATCTATCTTAAATTATAGTTCACGAATAAAAATACAAAAATTCTATTTTGAAAAAGTTCTTTTAGGTTGAATTAATTACATAGCAAAAAAAATTTGAAAACAATGATAATAAATTAATAATAACAATAATCGTGACAAAACACTAATAAACATAACAATATTCGTGGCAAAATAATATAAAATAGGGCTTCAAAATAAAATTTTGAACAGAGCCTCCAAATTCTATTGGTCGACCATATCCCGTAAAACCAATCGCAACACCCGATATTGAGTAACTTTAATAGTACCCGAAACCTGGCTCAAAAAAAGAAAGGGAAAACTCAACCTTGATTTTATCCTTACGACAACAAAATCCCAATTATTTCACAAAAACAAAATCAGCGTTAATTTCAATCCGGCTCACAAAGTTCATATATTTTTATTGATATTTTGGAAATATGATCAAGATCACAAGTATTGTGAAAAATCTGAAGCCTAGGAAATTATTTTTATTTGTTTTAATCTTCCTAATTGATTGAAACTTATGATTTTGAAACTAACTGAATAATCTGATGATTTTAATCTGGAGTCCTTCTAATTGAAACTACTGTGTACTTTTGGTTTTGATTTGTTAATTGCTTTTTTGATATTGAAATTTTTTTGGACTGCCTTGTTTGTTGTGTGATTAAAATGTTCTAGTAACCCTCAATTTTTCATTCAATTTTAATCAATTTCCTTTATAGGTTACATTCTTATCTTAAGTTCAGCTCAACGTTTTCCAATTTACACGCAATTGTTCCCATACAAGTGGGGAAATAATATCAGATAAAATGCCCGATAAACTTTTTGTTTCAACCAATGCCTCCCTAGATAAAAAATTCGATTTGGATGGCGAACCTTTTAGCGGCGTCGATTTTGATGGAAAGGTTAAGGATGTATATGATTTGGGATTTGGTTCGATTATACGAGATGCAGTGATTGGTGAGCTGATATTAAGGTCAACGAGGGCTATTAAAGATGTTATAGGCAAACAAAGCATGATTGCAGAGGGATTCGCAATCAATTCAATCCTACAAAGACTTATAAATCTGGGATATGAAATTTTTCCCATTATATTGATGAGCAATAGTTGGCATGCGATAGAGAATGCGAAAAAGCATTCTCTCCTAAAAGCTACAAAATCTATGGTGAAGTATTATGCAGGTTTGAAAATTTTGAAGCCTCAATTCTCAAGTAAAATCGAGTTTGATTTTCGAGATCCGTAAATCTACGGTGCCGTCTATAATACACTCACTTACCAAGGACCTAAACCAGGCTTTCCCCAATAAATAAAGGCGTTTTATAAAGGATAAAATGAATCATGGAAATAAATTACGTTTTAGTCACCACGTTTTATATTAACGTGATGTCAGACGAGATACTCGGTCGAATATGGACATACTCGGCTGAGTACAGCGTACTCGGTCCAGTACCCCAATTACTCGGCCGATTAACTTCTACTAGGTCGAGTATCGAGTTACGATGACAACATAGTCTCCCCTTGTCTCATTTACTAAGGGCCTCCCCTGGTCCCTAACAGGGCGGGTATTACAGTATCCCTCTCTTAAAGGAACTTCGTACTCGAAGTTCGTCCCACACTCCAACCGTAACGTAACAAGGCAACATGAAAGATCACGTAGTACTCATGCAATCACCAAATAACGCCAACGTATATACTACAAAGTTATTATTATTTCATGCCTAACCTCACAAAGTTACCGTGACATGATTATAACGACCATAGAACCAATGTTTTCCAAAACTAAAATTAGCGTTTAACCATACAACTACATTAATTACTACCATACCCTTCCACTAAATCGTTTAGAAAGCAAAGCCAATGAAATTAAAATAGTCTAAATAGCAATGATTAAAAGTTATTAGAGCAACAATTTAAAGATTTAAAAGCAACAATTTAAAGAAGTTTTGCAAGTTCTTTTGCGGCGATGTTATCTACCCCTCTAAATAAGAACTTTGTCCCCGAAGTTCACTCCCAACTGTAGAAGTAAGGTATACATGTTTGAACACAACAATTAACGAAAGGAACCATCACCTCTTCTAACAATTATAATTATGCACAAAATTGATCTAATATAACCATACTTTGTATGAAGCTAAAATAATATAACTTGAAATCATAGATGCTACTAAAGATGTATTCAATTCACAACACCAACTAGTACCTTATGATTACTATGTTTCTATCCACACCCATTCTCATTTCACATACGTCTCAATTCCCAACCAAGCTATTGGATCATCACAATATCGTCACACGAATACCATATCCTCTACACCACGGTACAAATAACCTCATCAAGAAACGCATACCAAAACTTAACAAACTCATACAACCAAGCAAAGGTTTACATATCGAAGTATGAACTCAAGCCCAGGGTACTCGGTCAAGTACCAGCGAGAACTCGGCCGAGTATGCGGTACTTGGTCGAGTAGTCAGTGCTCGGTCGAGTACTAGGAGCAGAACTCGATTTTTTCTTAACTGACACCATGAAACCGCATCCATTTACCTGCAATACGAAGCTCAACTATCGACTATCATATGAAATCAAGTCTTAAACACAATCCAACCTATAATAGTAAAGTCTTGGCCTTATGACCATATTACACATATCCGAATAAATTCAAATGTCAAAGAGTACTAATTAATCCGCAACAAATATCCAACTAAACGAACGGCAAATAAACAAAGTTCAAGGGTCTATACCCACATTCTCATCCATGTCCTCCCCACCACCTGTACCTAAAGTCCTAGCTCCCTGATATGCCCCAGTTACATGGTCACCGCCAACCCATCTCCCTGCCCCTTTAAGCTGGCTACCGTATTTGGCTCCCCACGGTCCTACAAGACAGCCATACTCTTAGCTCTCTGGGGCTCTCCATGTAGTGCGGTCCACACCATAACTATGGAACACCCCGCTATCATCTCCCACTCCCCTCCACCACACTGGCTGAGCAAGGCCGGTCTCCACGTTCTGCAGATGCGCCATCTCGTGAAGGTTACTCAGCACCTAGGTGGTTGATATCCTCTCAGTGAGCTCACTAATCTACATCCTAGGGTCATGGACCGTAGGATATGATGAGTACTGGTACGGGTAGAAGCTCTGTGTGGTGTGTGTGTGGTGTAAGAAGGCCCAGTCTCCACCTCTCCAGTCAACCTCACTCCACATGGCTCACGAGGTGTCGGGACAGTCTTATGCTAACTAGAAGCTATGATCGGCTCAGGTAAGTCCAGAAGAACCTCAGGGGAGATAAGGTAAAACTGGGGCCGGGGCTCGGGTTCCCCACTTTTGGGGTCATACTCCCGCAAGTGGTCAATCACAGGTATATTCCCCGCATCAGGCAATCTCATCCACCTAGTTTCCTTCACCCTCCACGCTAAGGATATATCGTCCAACCTCGTCAAACACTTCACGCGGCATAATTAAGCTTCATCTATGGTAGTTGCGGTCTTAATCAAGCCAGAACTCGACTCAGCCGGGGCTACAAAGTCGGTCAGTCGCTGAGCCAATCGGGTCACTATGGACCCACATCTAAGGTAACGGTTCTTGGAATGGACTATATGTGCCAAGCTGGCACACACCACACCGGGAGCGCTGTAGTAAAATTGCTCCCTCCAAAGGGGGTTGAGGTAGGACATCAAAAGTTTTATCTCATGGGTGTTTAACCTCCTTGCATCATTCCAACCATAAAGCAAGTAAGTCAACATCCTCATGAAGATGCGAAGGGACACATGTTGGACATAATTGAATAACATGGCACCAGAGGTAGGGGCGGGTCGACTAGTGATGTAAGCTAGATAGGTAGGAGCCCCACTCTCCGTCACCACATTAGTCAAGTATCCTCCTGCTCAGGTTCTAACCCCAAATACTCCGCAAACTGGTCAAGGGTCAAGGAATGGTTGGTGTTTAGGAGACGGAAACCGGCGGTCTTTTTATCCACATCATACTTAAATGAACTCATAAATTCGAAGGTAAGAAAAGGGTAGGACTTCTTACGGAGGTGATATAACCTCTCCATTCCCAAGATTTCAAAATAGGCATTATATCCGACTCAATACCCAAGTCTTTCAAGACTCCCGGATCCACAAACTGGGTTGGTCTCATAGTACGACTCATTAAGGCTACAAAAGCAGCCCACTGCTCAAAGTCAGCAAATATTACCGTCGGATATTGGTCCACCAGAGGAACAAGAGGCTCCTCGCTTGATTGTCCTTGCTCCACCGTGGTATTGATGCAGGTTTTCTTCTTGGGAGGTGATCTAGCTTTTGGCATGCTGCAAGAATACAAGTTCAACAAGAATTTTCCGGAATTCACACAATATCAAGAAGGATTTTTGGTTTTGTTCTCTTTTAAGACGAATTATGAGACGGATTTTTCATTCAAAAGAAATCTAAGTGACCAAAAAATCGAAATTTTGGGGCAAACCTAGAAAATATTCCGTATAAAATTGAAATTTTGGGCTTAGAAATCGTCTTTTCCATATGTAAACCATTTAATTGAAGTAACTAAGACTAAATTAAAAACATTCCAACATGATTCTTTGAATTTAAAGACAAGAAATTTACAGATTTGGGCAACTTACACAATTGATTAAATGAAAACAAGAAGCTTTTAAAGACACATTACCTTGGGTTGGAAATTGATTGAAAGAGTGAAAGTCAAGAGGATGAATCCAAAGCAAAATAGCACAAATCACCAAAGTTTATGTTGTGAAAGAAAATTTTTAGGAATTTTGGTGTGATATGAAGAGTATGAGCCGTGAAATAAGATATGGACGTGTTTATAGTGTTCTGTAAAAATTAGAGCTGAACCGGCTGAATTTGAAGTACTCGGTCGAGTACTGGACCTATTCGGCTGAATAGCCTCTACTCAGTCGATTACTCGCGCCTACTCGGTTCAGTGCATATTATCACAGCTACTGCCTTCTGAGCACTCGGTCGAGTGTGAACGTACTCGATCGAGTGGAGCGTACTCGGTTGAGTACCCTCACATAGTAATGGATTTTGTAAACTTCACATCGAATCTTCCCTGCATAACGATACACATTGTTCGGAGCCTAAATTTATTCATAGTCCGTCACATTTAGGTCTTATTGCTATCATTCACCATGCAACCTATCAATGATTCGCACCTATTCGACTTACTAGCACAAAATACATCTTACCCCGCATAACTCTTTCCGTAAAACTCACTATGTTACGCCCACCCCATAACATTCAAACTTGGTTAGATCTACCAACGATGTTACATGCATACAAGTATCTACTCCGTTTACTTCATGAAAAACTATCACAAGTCATTCACACATCATGTATACACATTTACATACTATACCGTTGACATGTCCCTTTCCTTCTTTTGTCATGACTAACATCTATAGAATTCTAAGCTAATCACATAAGTTCATCCATGTGCATCATCACATACCATCTCTTGCATTATAATCGTTTCAACTTTTATACCAAAACACAATATGACCTCCAAGAAGACTACACATCACGCATCCAGCACACACATATAATCCCACGCATTTACCCATGCGAAGTTGCTGGCTTAAGCATGTCGGGACTGGGATTTTGAGATGAGGGCACCTTCCCTACATTCATTTGGTTCATTGATTCAGGTTCCAAAATTGTCGCTCTAATACCACTTTGTAACACCTCCACTTACCAAGGAGCCTAAACCTGGCCATCCTCAATAAGTAAGGGCGTTACCATCTCGGTTTCCCGAGGTAAGTATATAAATAAACTATAAAAGAATATTTATTAAATGTATTCTACTATTTAATCAAATATAAAACCAAAATGGGATGCAACTCCGAAAGAAATGAAAAGAACAACTAAAGTTTAAAGTGACAACGGCAGCTAGCTAAAACTGGGTGATGACTCGATCCCGTCCATATCCCGCACGCAACATCAACATCTAATACTTGTTAAAACAACTTCTCACCATCCCCAAATGGATCATCATAGTTTTGAAAATATTAAATGAGGTCAGTCAACTGCACAATCAAAATAAGAATTCATATATACACAATCCAATCCAAACTGTAGTAACCATCCTCCAAACTCCAATAGTAACAGTAACCGACTACACAGTGAAGTGTGTAGCCCTTCCAGTTTACCCATCGCAACAAGTAACCCACACTGCCAGTGGGGAACCGCAGCCTTACCCACCAAATTCCCGCTCATCACAACGAGCTAACCCAGATCATTAATGTGCACACCCCCTTGTGATGGAAGCCACAAGAGGCGAATATGAGGTTGAAAACATCTCCCGAAAATGGTCCCATAACAATAACCATTCAGCGGTACAATCTCAATCACAGTAATAATCATGCCAACTAATCAATCAACATCACGTCTTATAATTGATTACACAATCAACTAAGCTAGAAAATCCTACCTATCCACAATTCCATAGAACGCATCAATCACACCAAGTCAAGCAAGACTTCATATTGTATCCTACAAACAACAACCGTACCCTATTACTAAGCTATTCAAGATCTTTTGCAAAATAAACAATTATTCGCAAACTCACCTCGAAGGACAAAACGATGCCGAAGGCAACGACACCTGACTCGACGACCTCATGTATAGGCTATCCCCTTTCCCAGATTAGGGTTCAAGGCTACTTAAGATTGGTAGAGAGAGGAGATAATGGGGAGAGAAAGAGTTTAGGTTCAGAAAGGATAAAATCAATCGTGGAAATGAATTGCGTTTTAGTCACCGCTTTTTATATTACCGTGATGTCAGACGAGGTACTCGGTCGAGTATGGACATACTCGGCCGAGTACGCCGCCCTCTGTCGAGTAACCCAGTTACTCGACCGAGTCACTTCTACTAGGTCGAGTATCGAGTTACAATGACAACATAGTCTCCGCTTGTCTCCCTTATGAAGGGCCTCCCCTGGTCAACAGGTCAGTCAACGGGTCCCTAACAGGGCGAGTATTACACCGTCGATAAGTTATCGAGGTATGAGCATAAAAAACGCAGAACACTAATCGAATAATTCAAAAGCGAGATTGAGGAGGAAAAAAAGTTGTTCCCGTGGGAAAGGCAAAGCAAGTAACATGTTATATGATAAGGCTGAAAGCAAATGGTTGGCATTACATACCGCTAATTTGGTGAAGTTGGGCAACATTGACGAAGACATGTTACCAATTTTGAAGTTTAGTTACTATGATAAAAAAAAAGGCTTATTAGTTAAGTTATGGTTAGTACAAAGTTGTCTTGATCAACCATGTTAAAATCCAACTTGTTGGAGTTGATAAATTGAATGTTGTGCCATCACCGTGTCTAACTCTGCCACCTCAAAAGTCATTAGACTCGGAAACTTTCTCAACCTGGATTTCATGGAGAATGAAATGTAGTTGTCGAATCTTCAAATGATGAGTTACTCTTCTTTCCATCCTTAGATGAGGTTCAGTTGGTTTGGTTCTGTAAGTTGAAGGGACGGTGGAGAGAAGAGAAAAGTAGGGTGGTAGGGGAAGCAAGTTAGAGCTGTTCATGGGTGTCCCGTCAATTGAACCTATTAGAGATATAATATAGAGTTGGTTATATATGGTTAAGCTTGAGTTAGTTGTTTAGTTGTTGATGTTAGCATAACTAAGTTGGTTAGAGTTTGTTCTACTCAACTATATATACTCTTCATGTATATCATAATTGTTACAACTTTATAGTACAATTTATTATAATCTCTCACTAATCTCTCTATTCTCTATATATATCAAGATTCTACATGGTATCAGTGGTATTCGTTTTCTGGGTTCGTTACAAGTTTGATCATCATCATCATCACGATCTTGATTGAAGTTTTTCTGTATTCATCAATATTTTTGGGCTTCTTCCTTTCTTCTGTAATCAATCAAGGTTTTTAAGGTATCATTTTGGTTTTCTTACATAAATCATTCGCTTCCGCTACAAGTTGTTGATTATATTCATTTTTTTCTTCCTTAATTCGTCATGCCTGATATTACTGCATCATCTAGTTCTTCGTATAAGTATTTTGATGATCCATTATTTTTGTCTCAATCTCACCACCCCACTGCCAGTCTTGTTACTAGTCTTTTTAGGGGTCATGATTTCTTGGTATAGATAAGGGAGGCCTTTATGGCACTAACCTCTAAGAATAAGGACTCTTTTATTAATGGAACAGCAATTAAACCACCTAAAACAGACAAGAAGCATAGCCAATGGGTTCGACGTGATTTTATGGTTAGGCAGTGGATCCTAAATTCTTTAGTTCCCTTTATTAAGGATAGCATGAAGTATGTTCTGCTAAAGAAAATATGGCCAAAGTTGCTTGAGAGGTATGGTCAGGCTAGTGCATTGGAGGCTTATCAATTGAAGAAGGAACTAGAGGGGGTAGTACATGATAATTATCTTTAGTTGACTATTATGGAAAAATGAAAAACCTCTGGGAAACTTTGGATGGGCTAGATCCTATACCTCTGTGGTCTTGTGGGAAGATTGACCAATGTACCTGTTCTTTACTCAAAAAGATGATTGACATAGAAAACACATCAAAGTTAATACAGTTTTTAATGGGTTTAAACGGGGGATATGATACTGTTAGGTCTTAAATATTGTCTATAGATCCTTTACCTAGCATAAACAAAGCTCTTGGTCTTTTACAAAAGATTGAGAGGTAGAAACAGATTACTGAATTTGTTTATACCATTACTGAGGCAAGTGCATATGCCAGTTTCAAAGCTCCAGATCAGAAGAAACATGCTGGGAATACTGATAAGTATTGTGATCACTTTGAAATAAAGGACCATACTAGAGCCACTTGTTTTGGACTAAACAGGTGTCCTCATGGCAACAAATTTGGTCATAATCCAGTCAACTGCTTTCTGGTTGAAGGTTTTCCCAATGACAGAGGGAAAAGAAAGGGTAAGGTTACTAATTATCAGACTGGTGTTTCTGGGACTACAGTTTTTTCCAAGAATACTGCAAATGCTGCTGATGTTCTGTAATACTCCGTATTTTATATGACTAATTAAGACGGGTTATATCGATTTATTACGCTAAGCTATCTAATCGTGTTGATATCGTAAGATCGAGTTATTCGTAGACTTGTTGAGACGGGTTTAAGTGAACGAAGTCACGTTAGATAGCCCAGTTACCAATCACGCTGACCCATGACACTTACCCATTTACCCAATCACGTTACCCATGACCCATCTACCGTCTAACCTACTTTAACCTAATTTTACCCTAGCTCTACAAAACACTCCTCTCTCACCCGCCTCCCTCACTTCGACGGCACACATTTTCACAAT
>LHUT01001223.1:22790-34285 GCA_001412135.1 Silene latifolia subsp. alba
CGAACCCGGGACCTCTCAACTCCTGCATTTCTACAAGTTTCAAGATTTAACCCGGCTACCACTGGACTAACACCACTTGGTTAACATTTACAATGTTTTTGTTAGTTATTTGTATTTTCAGTTACCAACAATAGATACACATGCAAATATCATCTTTGTAGGGCACCTAGCTTTGTCTTACCTATTTTTGGCCCAAAATATTAGTCCCATTAATTGAAATCGTTATCACTTATCAACGTAGTGCCTTCGGCGAATTGCCATGCAAGAGCGTCGGCCATAGTAATCACATCGCAATTGATCAACTACTGTTTAAGAGCCTCGGAATTTTGGCGTGTAAGCAAAAGCAATTGCAGATTTAAAAAATTTGACTCCGTCAAGACGGTTTTTCATTTTCTTACTTTTGGAGACTGTTATTTTGATTAGCTATTTTGATTTCCAAGAACATTCATAATATGTAGACCTATAAAACGAGTTGGTTAAGACATTCCCGGTTTGTTAGGTTGGGGTGAAGAATACTCATGTTTAGGGTCAAATCTTTTTTCAACAGGTCGCATATATAAAAATATTTGAAGGACTGCAGAGAAAAACGAAAAGGGAATCAAATAAATAAAGAAAGACGGACTGCACAGCCAAAAGAGGACAGAGCACGTCCGGCAAGGCGTCTACATCGGACAAGTCCTTACAGGCTTCACATCAAGATTTCCCTTGCAATTATTTATTTCTTTTTTAATCCAGACATGCAATCAATAATTAAGATCTGGCCTGCAATTATTTCTTTAATATCCTTTTGTTATCAGTATCACCAAAATTAGCTCATCATAAAATTCCTAATACAAAAGTATATCACTTCGTCGAAAGCTGTCATATGCAATTATGCTTAAATTATGTAAACATCGCTTTGAGATGATGGCGATAGACATGGTCACTTATCAACGCAAGAAGTGCATGCAGCTCCATTATGTCACATATTTCCACCATGTTACCGTCTCATAACTCTCATTGGATAGCTTCCATATTCTATTTCGATCTATCTCATCAAATAGTTTCCCTTTTCTTTTTTGATATATCCTATGTCGAGGAGACCAGGTGTTGGACTCCGTACCCCACTTACATGTACTCGCATATAACGTAAACTAATCTAATTAGACAGAGAGAAACTGTTATAACCTGTGTTGGGCAGCCAACAATGACAAAATGTTGGAATCCTGCTCTCATAAGGCGATCACAACATAACCGATATGTGTGTTCCATTAACGCAAGTCTGTTATATTTATGAATCTTCAAAATGATGGTCAGTCTCGTCATAGATCTCCTCCTGCATTTGTAGTAAGTCCATTTAAGTTTGTTCACAAATACATAGACGGCCATTCAACAGAATACAATATTGTGAATCTGCCATATTAATATGATGTTAGCCCAACCCGTATAACCACCATTCACCCACTACACATTAAGCCAACTAATTACCTCAGAATAAGGTAGGTCTCTCTAACTCTCAAGCCACAGTTTGTGAACAGAATAAATACCTGTAATAGCTCTTCAATGACATCCTCCAAAGTTATTATTCCGACAGCTTCTTCTTCATCGGGTTTTGGTAGAGGATGCTGATCAATCTGCAAAATGTTCGAATAAATATTCTTATTCCATTTCTTGGCCCTGTTTGACTTATTGCTGTGGGGGTAGCTCTTCCATTTATGCATGTTTTTCTTCTGCTTTACACTCTTTTCGTTTTGATCTATTTGTTGTTCCTCATCCACATTGTCAATTACCACCTTCACCTCCCTGACCGGACTGCCTGTGTTCAAAGTAAGATAAAATTAGTGTAAAGCAGAACCCATCTCCTTCCTGACAATATTAGTAGTCTAGCTTAAAATGTTGGGATATCAACAATCCCAACGCTTGCTCTTAAAATATTAGGAACATAGAATAAGGCTAATTTGTTTTTGAGCGAAGAATAACGCTACTTTACTCTGGGCTGTAAGTGTAAAGTGTCAGGTAGAGCAAAAACATTCTGTCACGAATCACGATACTTTGATAATTCATTTTGGATGAAAAACATGGAAACTTTCGCAGAAAAATAACCGTGTCTAAGACGCGGCACGGATGCCTGAGGTCGAGTCTAAGTAAAATAAGTCATCAAACTTGGAAACACAACATACCATCCGCAGGACCTCCATTAACATGTTGTATCTCTGTTTTGTTCAACTGTCTTATAACAACTGCAATGTGGCTATGCCCTTTCTGAAACTCATTCAAGATGTCATACAGTGGCATAGTTTCAGGCACCCTACAAAACAAAAGCTTCGATTAAATGTAATCCCAACAACACAATCATCTACCCCATGTATACCACCCTCCTAGCAGACAACAAAATATCAGATCAGTCAAATGACTTGTGAGTGTAATCATCTATCTTAAAATTTGTCAGCTATTTCCAAAATTTATATGCAACAATATTAGATAAAATCAGAAAGCACTGAAAAGTATTGAAATTAAAGCATGCATCTGTTTAATGCCAACATAATTTGCGTGCTTATTGCATTAGAGATATAGAGTGAGTGAGTAATGATTAATGACTATTTAGCTATGCAATCATACCCACGCCAAACCATCCAACTAGACACACCATCAGATCTATTGAAGGAGTTAGTGTCATGGTGTGTCACATGATAGCCATTCTCACATCTTAATTGATTCAAATCCCAGAAGTATCTTGTGAATATTTACAACTTTTGCCTAAATAAGCTGAAGGAGGTAGAAGGTATGTTGATTAAGAAAGGCTGTGGTAGGCCAAGACCATGTTTTTAACTTACTTGGATGTGATCCAAAGGATATTGGTATGAGCAATAATCATACATACCTGCTACCCTAGAAGAAATGAAATCAAAAGGAATCAAATTGAAAGAAACATAAATCTCGTTACACTCACAAAGGTCGATATAAAATGAACCTGTATAAAGAAAGTTGAACAAACATGATAGACAGTCTATCTCCCTAAATGACAGGATTGATCTAACTCAAGAATCTTCAGGACAAGTACGTTGAAATGAAAAATGCTCATCTACAGAAACATTTAACGAAGTCAAATTATTACAGGACCTGTCCTGATCTGTTATTGATATACCAATAGAAGTAAAACAGGAGACTGAAAATCGCAGCTTGCTTCATCAAACTAACATCTGATGTACTTTCAACCTGATAATGCTCCGTTTAACAATTTATGACGTACAACTACTTTTAAGCAAGAAAATATTATATATAAACTATAAAAAATAGCCTGCTCCAATTAATCGACTCCACCTATATTTAATACCACAAAGAATAGCCTCTGTAATATGCTTCTAGAACTAGAATAAGAGACTGAAAAAAGTGGCCAGCCTGCTGTAGTCTATAGTGACTTAGTGACACATATTGTCCTGATGTTCAGCTTTATAGTCCATGCCATACAAAAACATATGAATTAGCAGAAATTCAACGACATACATGTAAACATGTAATGTAATCTGCTACTGACACTAATAAACACAGCTACATACCTCGGGATTTTGCGAATTGTTACACTCTTTACAGGCATCTCATCTTCTGCATGAATGGTTAACAAATTTTTCACCTAAAATTAATAGGAGATAAACAGCTGTCAGAACTTGGGACCACATGCAAGGATGTTTGTAATAGGAATAATTATAATAGTTGGGCCTCAACCATCACCTTAAGGTTTTGGTTGAGTTGGTTCATCTACGAAGTTACATGACAGTAAATTATAAATGTACTCTATAGCATGTATGTTTCAATCTCCTGTAATTATTAGCTCAAGCTCACCTCCATGCTTAATTAGCATAANAATATTTATAATAGTTGGGCCTCAACCATCACCTTAAGGTTTTGGTTGAGTTGGTTCATCTATCATGGTATCAGAGCCAGTGTGACCGAAGGTCACGGGTTCGAATCCTGGCAACCTCAAAACTCCTCAAAAACTCGAAGTGGAAACCCAGCACACGGTACGGGGGAGCCGGTGCACAACTAACCACTCTTCAAGCCCAACGGGCATTTGAGTGAGGGAGCGTAATAGGAATATTTATAATAGTTGGGCCTCAACCATCACCTTAAGGTTTTGGTTGAGTTGGTTCATCTATCAGGTTGCAACTGTTGACTGATGAACTAGATACAGGTACTAACATAGTGAAACCACCTCCTCTCAGTAAAATCAATTTGGAATGATCAAGTGAAATGCAGAGGACAATAGGTAAATGCAGAAAGAAAAAACAAAGCATCACACTCTGGACATAATTAAATTTTATTTCCTCATTAGTATCATGCAACATACTCCCTTTGTCGGAATAACTTGTTTACACTTTCCACCTTTTTCGTCACATTTTTTTTAGTGTACAGGATCTCTTGGGAGAAAGGCAGTAATACAGAAAGACCGACACTACAGCTTGACACTAAGTATAATACTTTATACTTACCAAGATACATCCAATAATATTGGTGTGCTCCTCATAGTAGACTGGCACTCGGCTATGACCATTATCCAAGACTAAGTTCATCATGACCCTGTGAAGAACATAAATAAGTTTTAATAAAATATATGAGTTTAATCGCAAATAAAGGCTGCTCTAAAATGCGAACCTATCAAGTTTGGCGTTGATGTCAATCGAAAAGGTTTCAGATATAGGAGTCATTGCATCACCAGCGGTTTTCTCTGTTAGCTCCAGTGCTCCAGCAATAATAGTAGTTTCGTCGTGTGTTAGTTCCCCGCCTTTTCCAGCCTGCATACCATAACAGAATTTAATAATTATGCAAACTTTATGTATAAGTGGCAATGCAACAGAACTAAAGAAATAAAACTATTAATTGCCATATTATGACTGCTGATGCTCTTCGTCTTATGACCAAGCAAAATGCAGTTAAGCACAAATTGCTAGTGAGAGCTAGTGACTAAGTTGTCCAGCTTGCATAGGTCTTATAGGTGAATTTAATTAATGAAATGGTGAACAATGCTGTTAAATTGCCTCTGAGAACCGACAATTTTCACGCACTCCACCCCCAGCACATATGATGGTAATTAAGTGGACTTTTAAGTTGAGTCAGATTCCATACCAAACTATCTGAGATCGAGCTTTCTATTTTCTGTTGGACTACTTGAGGTTCATATTAAAAGGAAAGTAAAAAGTATGTCATTACATCCCCTCAAAAAAAAAAGTATGTCTAAGAAAGAAAACAAACAGCGCAAACAACAAAGAAGAGGAAATGGTCAAAAAAAAAATGCAAGGTATATTTCATGCTGTCAAACCCTTTCTTGAAGCAGTTGCTTTCATAATTGAACCTTGCTCAAAAGTGTCAAATTCCTAATTCCAACTCGTTCATAAGGATTAAGTGATGGATCCTAACCCCAAAAACCAGCCACCTTGACTTTCATATCTGTTGTCCAATCGATACTTCCAAAATAAAGACAAACAAGCTGTTGGATAGGATGACTTGAGTAGGTAAAACCAATCCCGGTTCCACACTCATGAGTCATGACAACAAAATTGCTTCCAAAGATCATGGAAAGGTCTAAAAAGTCTTAAATATTTCATTGATGATTGGCCTACATTTAAGCACAAAAAATGACCACAACCACTTTAGTTCGCTTCTATAGATGCACCACCACGTATCTGGTGCATATCATGTCTGACAAGACACGACACGACACTTCATTTTAGACCAAAAAAAAAAATGAAAACTTCACACAAAATAGTCATATCCAATAACCCCAACACCGTATCGTGTCTGATATTTGCAAACAGGGTAACACGGCACCAACAGGTTCACCAGCTAGAATGTAGAATCACACTCTGAAGTTGCTTCTCTGAAGAACTGACAGTAGAATTTAGAATGCTAAATGTAGAACGACAACAAAGTTGCTGGGAAGTGCCCCGTTTCTTTGAAAATCAAAACCCAACTAATGGCTATTCCACAACCAGTATCATTTTTCACAGGCCGACAAAAGTTTCTCAACATATGGGAGATACCAATTAACCTCGTATAGGCTAAATTATACTCAACATCCATTGAGTTCCCCGCCTTCTCAAATCTAAACGGACCACATTTTGTATAGAGCATGCTATTCAAAAAGAGCGAGTTGAGAGAAATGCACGCTAGCAATTAGGGAAAATAAATGCACCTTATTTCCATGCAAATTAACAAGTGTCTTCAGCTCAGCCCTACGGAAAAGAGCCACACGGCCATGCCCTAGAAGCACGTCCAACAGCTGTACAACAATCAAAGAATGTGTAATGAATAAAAGTGTAACTACTCAAAAAATAGTTTGATCTATCAACCTGAAAGCACATTCACGGGCAGGATAAAACCATAACCTCTCACCTTGCTTATAGGATAGGCTACAGGAGAACAAACCCAAACAAGCACACGGACAAACGGAGCTACAGCTGCACCAATGGCTAAACCATAGCGAGAACAAACGGACTGTGGTATAATCTGTAAGCACAAAAACACAAGCAAAGAACATAAGTGTATGATAAGAACTTCAACATGTACTAGTATTCACGTAATTGTGGATACAAAAGTAATTATTTAAACTCTACACTGATGCAGAATTTTATCATTTCAAGTGACAGAAAAAAGACAGTAACAGAAATAGTGTAGTTCAGAAGGATACATACAGTTAAATGTTCAAAAACAAATATCTTCTGATACAAACCAAGAACTCAACCACTAACCTCGCCAAATAGAAGTATCAATGTCACTGAAATTAGGACGGCACCCCAAGCTGTAACCAGACTATCGAGGAAAATGGGAAGTGCCTGAAAAAACAAGCTGCACACTTACAAATTATACATTATCATGAAATAAAATGTAACCTTTATTTAATACCTCCATGGCTGCAGCATTGCAGATAAGCAAGGTACAGAGTAGCAAATGCTGATTTTTAACAACAGGCATTATCTTCTCTGTCAATAAAATGGTGGAAAGCTTTTTATTAAGGCTATGTTCACAAAGTAACTAAAAATAACAAACAAGTGAAAAAAAATGATAAAAATCAAACCCTAGCACCACAGTACACAGAGAACCTATTCGAAGAAAGAGCAAGAGACAGAACTTGACGGAAAGATTAAACTCTCTTCAACACACCTAAAACCATGTTCTAGGCAAAGAACCTGTCTAAAAGGCTTCATATTCTGCCAATACTTGTATAACCCTTTATTAGCTAACCATGGTTAAAACTTAAAACTCTAAACCTTTAAGATGAAGCAAAATGGTTCTACAAACTTTTTCTTAATATAGCTTGAAGGGAATCTTCTTTTAGCTTTTCAACAGGTGATGCAAAAGGAAATGTATTCATACAAACACTTTCGACTACATGAAACACTATACAACATCATATTCATAAGCCACGAAGAAGCGAATATAAAATAAGAAAAGCCTTCATACTATTCATTCAGCCAGACATAAAGATATGATTTAATTACATCCTAACTTTGTGGCATTGTAGGATATAAATCGATGAAACAGACAGTGGTTTGGGAGCAACAAACCTGGATCTTGGGGACATTACAGGATAATCATTTTGACTTTTAAATGCTACGGAGTACATTCTTCATATTCAAGTTCGCCACTTATTTTGATCTTTTTCCAAATTTAAGTGACTGTTGTATTGAAAAGATAGGCTTCGCAAGCCATAAAAACTATTATCATGTAGAATAGGTCAATAGATCGAGGGATAAAAGTGGAAACATAAACTATAACTGAAGGGTTATCAAAATCAATGGACAAATGCGATCAAATGCGAATGCTTGACAACTCTGGCATCTTCGTTCACGAATTCTAGGGACACAATGGAATACTGCCCAAACTTTAACGATAAAAGAAGCACCACCTAACCTTAATTATAACTCAAATATTCTCTAGTTTTTGCTTCCACATGAATGAGTTTTAACATGAAACACCTCCAGTTGAGGTATAAAGTTCCAGCTAGTACAATGAGATTCCACTCACTTACGCTATAATGCAAGAATGTTCAAAAACTCTGGTAAACTAAGAAGGTTCCTATCATAAATCAAAATTTAACTTTGCTCGGGAGCAGAGTATAAATAACGTAAGAAATAACAGAACCCCTTCAAAATTTATTTGTTCTTGTGTTGCGATTTGCGAGTATCTCCTGTGTACAATTTTCTTGTTTTATTTTTGAAGTAAAAAAAAAAAATCACATTATTATCAAACAAAAATTCTAGAAAGGTAGAAAATGTACATAGATGGCACATAACGAAAACAGCCATCAAATGATTGTATTAAGCAAGTCTCTATCACCCGCCTTAATTTCGTCACTTCACAAATCACAATCCTCTAACTCTATGCTGAACATCAGTTTTACTACTAGATGAAACAGTTTCTATTCTCTCTTCTTTTTTTCCATAGGACAACACAACATTCCACACTCTCCATACGCAAATCACAGCTGTAATCACTCTCTTGCTCGTTCTCATTTAATCAAATTAAATACTCATACAGATTAAATTTCTATCACATGTCAAATTTAATGTAAAGTGCAATAAAAAAATTGAACCACCACAAATCATCTTAACAAGCTTGCCTTATTTACAAGACATGACATCATTAAACTAACAATTAAGTCTAACAGATTAAGAGTTCAAAGTTCAAACAGAGCTGAATACAATAAGAAGGCACAACTGCAATTACTCCGTCACGTAACATAACAATCAAAAACTAGCTAAACTTCTTCAACAATGAAAAACAAATCAAACAACATACGTTACCTACAACATATCACACACCATCGCTCGAATTAACAGATAAATTTTGACGCTAAATCACTTCAATTAATCTGTCACGTGAAACCAAATTTCAGCACCAATTTCTTGGAACTACAAAAAATAATCTAGACTTCTTTAGCAAGAAAAAAAAATTGATCACAAAATAACATACAACATATCACACACCATCGAACATTCAAAACAACAAATAATTATGACACTAATCAGAGTAATCGCCACAATTACTCTGCTACATTTTACCAATATTCAGCACTGATTCCTCCTAAATCGTTCAGAAAATCTAAACTTCTTCAACAAGAAATAAATCGGTCACACAACATACAACATATCACATACCATCATCGATCACTCAAATAACAAACAAATTATGATGCTGATCAGTTTAATTCCTCTATCACATCTAACCAAAATTCAGCTCTAGATTCTCCTAATACGATTAAAAAAACATCTAACTTCTTTAACAAGAAGAACAAATTGATCAATTGCTCAAATTTAACAAATAAATATCGATGCTGATCACTTCAATTACTCCATCACATTTAACCAAAATTCAGTACTAAATCCTCCTATAGAACAATCAAATAGTAGCTAAACTTCCAGAACAAGAAAAAAATTGATAACACCACAACATGCAACATATCACACACCATCGATCACTCAAATTAACAATTAAACTACGATGCTAATTACTCCATTACATTTAACCGAAATTCCGCACTACTTTCTCCTAAAACGATCAAAAACAAGGGAATAACTGATCAAAGAACAACATACTACATATCACATTCCATCGATCACTCAAATCAACAAATAAATTACGATTCTAATTACTCCATTACATTTAACCAAAATTCCGCACTAATTCATCTTAAAACGATCAAAAACAAAGAAAAAACTGATCAAACAACATACAACACATCACAGTCCATCGATCATTCAAATTAACAATGAACAAACAAATTACGACGTTAATTACTCAAAAACAATCAACAATTAACAAACTAAAAAAGAATCAAAAATCATACCAGCGTGTTTGCGATCTTTAGGAGTACCAGACGTTATGAGAACTTCGAGATCAACGAGACTCAAAGACATGAGTCCTAGCGTTAATCCAGACATTAATCCTGCAAAAATGACTAAAAACACAATCACACCGATATTCACGAAAAAATCCGTTTCGCAACATTTAACCTCGACCGCCATTAGTGTGCGAACTGTAATTCTCTATCCTCGTAACAATTTTGAAGCTACTGTATCATACGCGATGAATAATTTGACGCCATTGTTGCCGAAATTGAAGAGGAAACCCTAGCTCGCGGTGAATTAATTACTCGTAGTTTGAGAGAATTAGAGTGGTGTATGGTTTCGTTAGTGGATTATGTGAAGAACAAACAAACTTTGGAGAAGAGAGATACGGAGTGAATGGTTTTGTTGTTTATTTTTTTCTCCAGAAATAGCCACGTGTGATGCACCTAAGAGGAAATTAGGGAATGCTGTTAGTGATGCAATAGGAAAAGAGGTTACAGAAATTAACCGGAACAATTCTGGTATAAGACGAGTTTATCGTGAGGAATAGTTATTTTTAAAATTTTGAGTTTCTTCTTTTCCCTGATTTGCTCCACGAGTATTATGAACTTGATAAATTTAGTGTCTTATAGAATATATCAGACGAAAAGAAAAATAGGTACGTATTTTGGAAAATATGTAAGGATTTATATTGTTAATTCGTACCAAACCCGTTTTCGTGATTGTTTGTAGGCTAAAAATTCATGTCGATTTCGACCCGTAACAAGCTTTAATTACGTATTTACCTCTATGATTGACTAGTTTAATCAGTTAATGGTTTTTCTTTGTAAAGTAACAAATCAGTAAATGGAACCAAATCTTCTATTATGTGATTCGGCAAATGGTCCACTAAGTTAATTGGAGTAAATTGAAAAACAAGGACCTTAATTATGCATACAAACTAGCTTTAATCCCGTGCAAAAAATGCACGGGTCAATTTTTAGATTATGATATACGAAACATGTTAGTTAATACAATAGTTAGAGTTATTTAAAACATTATTACATTAGTTTCAAGCAAGTAATTTCATACATATACTGACTTTTAATTTCTAGTATTGATTGTGTATTTGTTAACNNCATATTTATTTAACACAAATTAGTACTATTTCCATCTTATTTATTTATTTACCTTTTTTCATAACATGAGAAATATTTTAATAAAAAATAAATAGATAAATGAGACGGAAGGAGCATGAAGCCTAATAGCTATTCTAATAACGACTATTAATCAATAAAATATAACTATCATGGACTCATACATCCAATAAGTCATAGAAAATTTACGTACAAAACAAAGAAAAAAGAATAGTTGAAATACAACTCTAGATATTTCTCTTACTCTCACCCATTCCATCAATTTGTGTACTTCGCCGCACATACATCAAACCCTCCGTTTCTCTCTCTCTTTATCAGCTACCTTTTATTATTCATCTACTTGATCTCTTTATTCATCTACCTGATCTCATGCAAATTTAAAGTATTTGACTTTAATATTGAGGTCAATTAAAGGGCATAATCGGAAAAATTTCATGTAAGTATGATACAAAACTTATATTTGGTTCTTATTATAATCCGTTGCATTTATTTTAAAATTTATATTTTGTCGATTTGAAAAAAAAAGTCTTATTTTTAT
>LHUT01001224.1:0-29081 GCA_001412135.1 Silene latifolia subsp. alba
CCCTCTTATTCACAATAAACTTCCCTATTTCTTTTTCCGCTTATTCACAATAACTTTCCTATTTCCTTTTTTGGTAAGTGTTTGTGTGGTCCAAATTTAATTGTATGGTGGGGTAGTGTATTTGTGTGGTCCAAATTTAATTATATGATGGGGTAGTGTGTTTTCTTAATTTTTATGCCAAAATGAAATGATAGGTTTATTGTGAATTGGAGGGAGTATTATACTGAACTTTCTAGCTTCTTTCCTTGTGTATCCTCAGCCAAGTCTTTGTCATACTCTTCTTTTTTTAATTATTATTATATACGGAGTAAATTTCTGACAAAACATTAGATTCCAAATTTCCCTTATTCAACTAATCCAAATTTGCTTTATTTTCTTGTCCACTTCTTGCTTTTATAAGTTATATAATTATATAAACTCATGCTTAGGCTCTCATTTATCTAACACTTGTCAACAAATCTCATTATTTCTCTACCAAAATATAGAGAGGGAAGATAGTTGAAAACAATAAGGTAAGTTTTCATGTTTTATTTGTTTTTATTAAATCATTCTAAGTATTACTCCATCTCATTCAACAAATTGTTTACATTTCATTAAATACTATTCACAAACAATAAAAATGTAAATAATCTGCTGAATGAGAAGAGAGGATAATAATTGAACAATGAACATTGATATTTGCATGACATTCTTGCATTTAAATGTGTAGTATATATTGTACTATGGAAATCTTAGCCTAGTTGTTAAGTGGTAATTATGTGGCAGTATGGTACATTGGAAAATATATATATAGTTCGAGAGCAGTGGGGTCTCGAGAGACGAGACCCAAGAGTTTTTGTAGTCATTTCATAAAAGATGTTTTCCTATATAGAGTAAAAGTTTACAAATTTTACTATGTTGTATTCCACTAGTTCTACCAAATAATGTTCAAATATATAGGTACTCAAAATATTATTTGGATAACCAACCAAAATGTTAGTTTCAATTTTCAGATATATTGATATTAATCCAAACTAAGAAAATGGACTCTTTATTTGAAGCCTAATTGCAGTACTTATGTTTTGATTGCTTATATTGTGAAGATTATGTGAACACCTCTGCCTAAATGAAAAATGCAAATGCTAGTCCTTATAAATGAACATTTTATAGGCTAATCCCAATATGTTACTTTCCTAGCATAATATTATTTCCGTATTTTATATTTCACGATATTTTCTAATCATATTTAGTCATAATATCATATCATACGACTTTAGAAAATAATAGGAAGGAAACAAAAATATCAGGAAGGAAACATTTAACTAGTGTTAGAAGACACCGCAATCTTTACATGAAAACTCATTTTCACCTACCGTAAAAGCAAGCCTATTTGGCAAATCGATCTACTAATAATAGATTATAAAGTTTTCGAATGAACAATCAAAAATATTGTCGCTCTCTCACACAAACTATAACTTTCTCTTGTTCTCTAAAATAAATGTTAATTACACCTTTTTTCTTTAGAACAAATTTTTTTTTTTTCACCAAAATAATAAAATACTAACACAAATTTTCCTACTCATTTTGAGCTCCTTGAATGCCATACCCCTTACGGCTGAGTCAAGATCCTCTCCATTTCCTAAAAAGAAATGGAGAGACCATTTCTTATTAACGGATCGGATTGTATCTTGTTAATATCGAACGGTTCACGATTTATGCAAGGAAATAAAGGTTTAATAGGGTGTAGAGGGGAAAATATTATTAAATGAGTTTGTGAGAGGAAATGGAGAGGATCTTAATTGCTTACCGCTATCCATACTTGAACTCCACCAACAAAACATGAATTTCAATGTATCATGTGAGTGAGTATCTTGTAGTCATACTACGTTAGATGTATTATTCAATAGTTATTTATTTTCATTTTCGATAGGTTTTTATGCATATTTTTCATATATAAAGTGGAGTTATTATGTTTTATGTGATTCCAAAACACTCATTTTTCTTCCATTAATTTGTGCCAAATGCTATAATTTACTATTCATCACAGAGCGAGTATTTCTCAAGTACATTGAAACTAACAAATTGGACTTTGCATTTTCCACTTTGTGACTATGAACTTGGACTTAGAAGTTGAACCCTTAGTAGAATAAAAATAGTTCTTACTTGACAAATGTTACATTGTATCTGTTTCTCTGAATTTTCCGTTGCAGATTATTAAGCAAAAACATCAGAAAACAACAATACATCCATTTTACATTGCTTTCGAAACCGAAAAATTGGCAAATATGAATCCGTTTATGGGAGCATCATCATCTTTACAAATGTTTTCAGCATCAACATTGTTCTCATTCTATGCCTCAATAACTGCATTATTCACACTAATACAACAATTCTACTACCAATTCGTTCCGCAACAAGTCCGCAGCTACATTAGCATTCGAATTGAAGAATGGTTCACAAAATCCAACCCTTCCACTACATTATTCACCCTTGTCATCGAGCAATTCGAGGATGGCGATTATGACTCATTGAACCAGGTTTACAAGGCTTGTGAGGCTTACCTTGCTAGCAAACTTAAATCGACTTCGTCTCGACTTAAAGTTAGCCGGCTTACCAAAAAGGACAATGTATCTTTCAAGTTAGCACAAGGAGAAAAATATTCTGAAGAGTTTAAGGGACTGAAGCTTCAGTGGAGTTTCATTGACGACAATGCTCGCAACTACAAAGGTGGTCCAGATGTTGACAACAGTCGGTCACATGGAGCTCGATTTGCTAACAAGTACTTTGAATTGTGCTTTGACCCGGATCATAAAGATCGGGTCTTTGACTCATACTTACCTCATATCCTCAAGGCTTATGATGAAATTTCCGAGTGGAAGAAGGACTTGTTATTGCACAGTCTAGATAGCGGGTTTGGTAAACCAGTTTGTTGGCGGTCGGTTAAGTTCAAGCACCCGTTTACATTCGAGGCATTGGCTATGGAGCCAGAGGCGAAAAAGGCGGTAACTGATGATTTAGATAGGTTTATAAGTAGGAGGGAGTTTTATAAAAAGGTTGGTAGGGCCTGGAAAAGAGGGTATTTGCTATATGGACCGCCTGGAACCGGGAAATCAAGCTTAATTGCTGCCATGGCTAATTACCTCAAGTTTGATATCTTTGATTTGCAGCTCTCCTCTGTACCTAATGACTCTGCATTGCGGAGATTGTTGCTTTCCACTTCAAATAAGTCGATTCTAGTCATTGAAGACATTGATTGCAGCTTAGGCCTTGCTGATCGCCAATTGCAGATGTCGGAAGGGAAAGATGGACATGCAAATGGCTCTGATATGGGTTCCCAGGTATGCATGTAGTCAGTAGTCTACTAATTGCATTCTGCTTTGACAGGTATGCCAGTCATTGTAAGGTACTCTGCAATGTTAATACAGCAAAAGATGACTCGACCTGATAAACCCGACCACCCATTATTTGACCCAATACAGCCTATAATTTGTTGAACCTGAACGTACCCCAGACAAACTTTATTTTCAGATTATCAATCAGGCAAGTCATTATCGATACAGGCATCTTGGTCTCAGTCAGGCAAGTCATTATCGATTAAGGAATTCTTAAGTTTTTGGATTGGGTTATGACAAAATTGTCCGACCCAATAGAACCAATTTGTCATAACCCAATCCCAAAACTTAAGAATTCCGTAATCTATAATGACTTGCCTGATTGAGAGTTGAAACCAAGATGCCTCTAATCCATAATTACTTGCCTGATTAATAACCTGAAAATGAATTTCCTTAATAATTAATAATTATCCACATATTGTCGAATCAACATTTAACTTAAGAATTCTGACTTCATAAGAATCATAACAAGTTAGGTACATATAATGATATTATGGTTCTGCACTGCAAAACACTTGTTCAAATGTCGCTAATTACCCCGAACTAAAGACTATCAAACATATCACAAATGTTAGCCTAATTAGACAGTGACCTTATTAGAAATTGCTAAATTTTCATGAAAAAAACCATTTGATTTGTCTGTTGCCTTTACTAAATCTGTGAAGTTTCATTTTCTATCACTGTCATGGACAGTTATGAGGAGAAATAGGAACATACATCGGATGTAGTACCTCATACCTCATTTGTTATTGAGCTTTATGTGTATTTTTTATGAGCTTTTTAAAGTTTATAAGTTACATTTTAATTATTTGCCGTCAAAACTCAAATTTAACTGAGCTTATATGTAATGTTTTTGAGTTATATTGTAATTTTTTGATTTTAATGTTTAAATGAATGAACTCATAAACTTTATAATAAAACTCAAAAACTTTAAAACAAAACTCGAAAACTTTATTACAATGCTCAAAAACTACAGAACTGGTGGTAGTACATCGGATGTAATCCACTTACTGAGTTATGAGTTGTGACACTTACCTGCTAATTGCAGATATCCCTATCAGGGCTACTGAACTTCATTGATGGGTTGTGGTCTTCCTGTGGCGATGAACGGATCTTCATATTCACCACAAATCACAAGGACAAGCTCGATCCTGCGTTACTTCGACCAGGACGTATGGATATGCACATTCACATGTCATACCTGACAAAATCAAGCTTCAGAGTGCTTGCTTCAAACTACCTTAATCTGGAGGGAGATGAGCATCACCTTTATGGGGAAATTGGAGAGCTACTCGCAACGACTAACGTGACTCCTGCTCAGGTTGCCGAGGAGCTCATAAGAAGTGACAATGCTGACATTGCTCTTTCCGGGCTTATCAATATGCTTAGGGAGATGAAAACAAAGCCGACTAGAAAGAGCCTAATAACAAGGTGGGGGTATGAGGAGGATGTAAGTGCCCAAATTGATTCAGGCGAAGATGTTATAACTGATGAATTTTCGAGCGATTAGGGTAATGCTTGAGATACTTTGCAATGCTCTTACATTTTTCAGAATTTTCTGCTGATTAAGGTTGAATTTGTATCAGCTTTAGGTAGTCACTAGTTGTTAGATGTTAGTATGCTACCCTTAATAATTCATCATTCTCAAATAAATTAATGCTATGTTTAGGAACCTTGAATTGGACTTGAATCAATGTGACATGCCCTTTCAACACCAATGTAGCATAGAACTCAATCGCTTAACCGAGAGCTCGAGTTAAACTTATATTTTAAAACCATGTTTATAGTAATGTTAAAACAATGTTTATAGTAATGTGAAACCGCGAGGCAGAGTTTTAATGAGTTATGTAGTCTTGCTTAGGCTAAACCACACCAGAAGACACAACTCTGTTGTCGAAGCTCGTCATTATCAGGAGTGATCGGCACATACAAGACTTGTTCTGATCGTGTTGCCATTGACAATGGACTCGATGGTGAATATAAGAAAGATGCAGGCTATGTTACTCCGACTCTTCTAATTTCCTCGCGTACCCGTGTCCGACACTCAACACTCGGACATGGGTTTGACACTTGGACATTTCATTTTAGACCAAAATATGCATATTTTTCAGAATAACAGCCGAGTCCGACACTTGGACACGCACCCGTGTCGGATACTTCTAAACGAGTCTGAGTAACATAGGATGCAGGTTGATTATTTATTTTTTAAAACAAGATTAATGATTGATTAAAGATGAAGGTTAAGACACATGCCTTCATGGAAGAGAAAAAAAGAAGATTGTGGCTGGTGATGGGAGTTTGTCCAAACATTAGCCAACTTCACCATTAGCACTGAAATATTTTACATGTACAGCTTGATAATCAGATTTACAGTCTAGAGTACACAAACACTAAGGAACAGACATAACCATTTCCGACAGAGGAGAACTATAGGTTTATTTGGACAGATAGCAGTATCTACTTATTCCAACAGCTTGTTTCCAATAGGCTAGTACCTCACATTTATGTACATCTTCAGAATGAGCAAGACAACTCTTTGGACGCCACTCTGGCTACACGCCTGCGGATAGCACTGATAAAAACATACGCTAAGCCACAAGTGTAAGCAAAATACGGCGAGAGAAGGAGGAATGAGACTGATAAGTAAGTCATGTCCACTTTTGTCTTCTGGATCTGTACTGTTTGAGCAAATCCTTCCATTGTGCTGCATGGACAAGAAAATGAAGGGTAATTTTTGTTTTTTAAATCACGGAAAAACTTAATTTCGCACTGGTATCAACAAGAGACGCAAATGTTAGCTAGCTTAGATGGTAAATTACACGAGGATGTTACATAACCATGGTTAAACTGCCACTGTGGAGTTATGGCTCTATTTATACCCGGGGAAAAAAAAATTTCTTTGCCAAACACGATCGACAGTGTCATTGCAATAGCCGGGTAACAAATTGACTGCCTCAACAGCCACTTGAAGAGCACTATTCAGAAAGGCATAGCATCAGAGACAAAGTCAGTCCTTGAGGTAATGGTCTTGGAGCAATATATCCAAATAGAACTGTCTTCACTGCTTATGCAAGTTTTCCTTTCTTACAAGTGCATTTGACCAAAAAGACATGATAATCGGGATGAACACACGTAAAATTACCTAAACTCTTCATTTCAAACAGAGGAATTCGCTTAAAACTGTTACTCAAAATCTTGATCCTCATTCCTCACTGATTTTCGTACCATAATTTCTCAAAATCTATGTTACCTGGACTCTATATCTTATTTTTTAAAATAAAAACTTTGCTCGTACATACACAAAATTACAGGGTATCCTAATTCCTAATGCCTTGATTCAATATGTCCAGGAACTACTTAGATATATTTGGACAAATTCCAGCATGTAAAGAGGTTGACAAAATCTAGCTTCGATGTCACTTGTCAGCAAAAATCAATCAAAAAGGAAATCTTGGGATAAGATGTCAAGAGAAAAAAATTGAATGTACCAGCATCGTGATAGCGTTCTTCAACGGCAGCAATCAACATGTTGCGAAGAAGGATGAATTCTTCGCTTTCAGGACAGGGCTGCCCATCCGATCTGCATCATACATCCAGTCCCATCAAAACCCCAACAATATATACATGGATAAATAGGCCAAAGAGAATGCTGTTGGGTGTCTAGACTAATCATCAAAACCCCAACAATATATACATGGACAAAATCCAATCAACTTAATTGAATTCCTTCACCCTAACAGAGCTGCTCCAAATCCAACAGAATACTAATATAAAAATTCCATAATAAGAAAAAATGGCCAAGTTTAAGCTAGCATGAAAGAAGCTAGATTCAGCACAGTTATAGAGTCAACTGGTAGAAGGAAAAAAAAATTACAGAAGTGTTCATGTCAGATACTCCCTCCGTCCCGGTCAATTGTTGTCCTTTGGTTTTGGCACAAAGACCAAGAAAAAAGGAAGGGGCCAATTACTAAATGACAAGTGGAACAAATTTAGTGTGAATGATCAAATTGCTCATCAAATTCATTCTTAAAATAGAAAGAACAACAAATGAGTGAGACACGCCAATATGGAAAAGGACAACAAATGACCGGGGCAGAGGGAGTAATACTCAAAAAACTTTTCACAGCAAGGCCTAATATAAACTTTTTACGAAACCATACCTCATGGATTTTACTCCATAACATCTTTTAATTGAACTCTATTTTCATCCCCATACCCAACACTTAATGAAACTTTCTTCAAACGAAACTTTGCCGAAATTTGGCTAGAATGGCTGGAATCAAGCTCAAGATGTTAAAAGGTAAGGTTTTGCAAAACAATGAAGTTTATATTAGGCAAGACGTCTGGTTTTTTTAGGAATTAGGGGCGAACAAACTCCATGTTAAATGATGATGTTAAACTTCAATCTCTGTGAATGCTTTCGATATGGTCCATTTTCTGTAGTACTTGATGGATATGAGGTTAAATGCCACCGTGTTGGTATATTTTTTTCGGAGGTCTTTAGTAAATGGTGCAACAATCTAAAATATTGCTCATACTGAAAATAGTGGCAGGGCTCTCAACATGAGGAGAAATGATGAGGGTGGATGAACGAAATTGGTGCGGATCAGCCATATAGGCACCAGTATACCTAACAAACCCGGCAAAACCCCAAGAACAAATAAGGACAGCGAATAGAACCCCATTTTCTTATCTCCAATTAACTTTGTAGTCAATTTTTCTCAAGTTTGACCATCAACTTCTCCAGATGTGTGGCAAAACAATTTAAATTTGTGGAGTTAGATATTAAGCAACAATTTTCATATTTCAATTAATATACATTGCGGCTGGCGGCCCTGGCGCATATTGTGAAAACATATTGATCAAATTTAACATTCTTTTGACAAAAAAAAAAAAAAAAACAAATATGGGGAAACAACAATGGGATGGAGAGAGTATAACTCGTTTTATTTACCTATCCATTTCTGATAGAACAGATCCATCATAGAGGAGAGGTTTAGTTGTCGAATTCACCGTATCAACCAATTTCAACCCATCCTCATGCCCTAATGACTTGTTGATTTGTATACGGGCCTAAATACAAAGAGATTCAAGATACCAATCAATGAAGAATGATCAACCATAAACAGCAGCTACAATAATGATGTGTAGTAAAATATTAAGCCATCAGTTTAAGTCCCTATAAGTCGGTACTGAAAATTTAGAAATGTTACTTACAAAACAAATTACTCTGTATATTGACTAAAAATGCAGCTGTATGCAAGATGCATTGAATATTAGAAAGCATCATAAAATTTCTCATCTTGTTCAAACTTAATCTGGAGTAATATTTTCCCAGCTTGATGAAGAAAATATACCTTGCATCTTACAGCAATATTGATCGCATCAGAGGGTCGAAGATCAAATCTAAATTGCTCGTTTTCATCATCAACCTATGAATACATAAAACAGTTGGTAAGTGTAAGGGAGGCAAACTAATTATAGTTGGGTTAAAGAAGCCTGAAGTTAAAGGTAAATTACTTTCATGAGGCATAATTCTGCAAAGTAAGCTTCTTGCACCCTCTTGGTAACTCTAACATGTTTCACCTTACAGATTTTGAGAAAGAGTTGAAAAATCAGAATCATGCAACAAATTAACCAGATATATACTGTAACTCTTGAAAATTATCTGAAAGGGGAGGACAATTTTGGGGAATAAATTACCATGTATCCCATTTTTTCAATCATTTCCTTCAGTACCTGATATACAGTTGGCCTAGCCTAGCAGATATAAGCAAACATGTTAGCCACAAGAAAGATCATCATAACAAAATAACTAGTGTACTACAAATAAGCCAAACTGATTCCATAAGAAATAGATTTGGAGGTTACAGCAAATAGGATAACAGAGGTCAACAAACAGAGTTAACATGGTACCATCTCAACATTATGAAGAGCAGCCATCATCAGAGCACTTGGCATCTCCACTGAAAACGGTTACAGGGATCAAGTTGATAAGAAGCAATCTGAAAATGGTGGACTAAGTGACTCAAGAAAAACATGTTTTACTTACAGACAATTATCGGGAGTAGAAGACCGCTTCCATCCTCCAATTTTAGAACGATAGCAGGGTGTGAGATATAATCAGGTGGATATCCCCCTTTGGGTTGATTATATACACATCTTAAGTATTTGCCGTCCCTCATCTTTATCAACAATCCATCAGATCCATTCTTAACCTCAACTGAACACAGAAACAGTTAATTAACTCCTGATCAAATAAAGAGCAATTTGATTTTCACACTCAATTTGGTCCACTTGTCATCTTATAATTGCCCCCTCCTCTTTCCTTGATCTTTGTGCCAAAACCAAAGGACAAGGACAACAATTGACCAGGGACGGAGGGAGTAATTTGTAGTTAGGGGCGAAAAACCTCACACCGACTTAAAAAATATTGAACTAAAAATTACTCGTAGAACTTTTCAATATTCAGAGGGGACGACCACCCTAGCATAGCTAGCCTCCTTAGTTCCGCCACTGCGCCAAATTTACGTATTTAACCCTTACATTTTCAATTCAGTACTTCGTACCTATACACCTAAAATTAGTGCATTTTGCAACCGTTGCGAATTCAAAGAATCGGAGAAAGTAATAAAAAAAATTAAGTCAACAAAATAAAGAACAAAAAAAAAAAGAGAAAATAAAATATACCAGCGTCAACAACGGAAGTGTTGACAAAATCAGGCTCAGCACCGCTACCGCTAGAATTTCCGGCAACACTATCGCCATCATTAAACGAGTTAAGACGACAACGTACAGCCGTGCAACCACCGATATCCCGAACTCTTAAACCAGCAGCAGCGCCACTGCAATGGCTGCTTAATTTCGTTTTAAAATCGGCGGAAATCCGCGCGTTGTTGAGGAACACAGCATTGACGCATAGTTGTTTGGTCATTAAATTAGCAACATTAAACATGGTAGACGCCATTGTTGGTGAAGCTTGAAGCACAGCCATTAGTTAAGTGATAATTACTGGTATTTAATTGAGATTAGTATTTAGTATTTAGTATTTAGTATGAATCGGTGGGTTTGTCGGTGAAGTTGAGGCGTGTGGAATTGGATTGGGATGAGTTGGGAAATGATCAAGAGAAGAAAAGTAGAGGAGTCTTAGCTTGTTGGACAAGTAATTTGAGAAACGGTTTTGGAATAGCTTCGGAAGCAAGGGAAGTGTTTAATTAATCACACTAATGAATGAATGTTAAGTCTTAGTGACAGGTATATCCATCACAAGCTTATGACGGGTTAAGTATTACCCATACGTTAAATAAGACAAAAATAAAAATGCCTAGAGAAGTACAAATGATTTGTCTTTATCTACCAAGTCGAATTTTTTACCGGTCACAAGCTTTGTGATGAATATTGTCCGTCACAAATGAAAATGAAAATTTGTGCTTATAAATATTGTAGGTTCCTCTTTTTCTTGCTTGCTTTATGTGATTTTGTACTTGTGTACTTGTGCATTCATGTTCTTCGTGTCCAACCACATTATCCAGCACCTCTTTTCTACCCAAAAATTCTATCGTTCTCCCGGAGGATCGTCCTCCTCACACACAAACACAATCCACCCAAGTGAAATATTATAATTGCTTGTGTGTGAAGAGTACCGTCCTCCGGCCATCCTCTTAGAAGTAGACTCGCTAAAATTAACTCGGCCTGATTAACTTGATCTGTTGTACTAGATTTATACCCATTCGACACTTAAATTGAGGTGTTGAGTTTAATCCTACCCAAGTTGACCCGGCCCTATATAATTTGACTCGAATATTTATTGTTGTCAAACTGACTATTACCCCTAAATAACCGACCCAAACCAACCCATCTGACTCGAATTTTCGCAAACTTGAATTGACACAGACTGAATTGACCTGGCCCAAACCCGGCCCGGTTAACCCATAATTTGGCCACCATTACTTCAACAAACTAGTTTTATACCCGTGCAAAAAATACACGGGTCATAATAGCAGGCATTATCATTAGATACATGAATATNTTTTTTTTTTTTTTTTTTATTTTTTTTTTTTTTAAAAAGTTTTTTTTTTTTTTTTTTTTTTTTTTTTTGGCAGCAGTAAAGAAAGGTAAACCTAACTAAAACATAGCCTCGCAAGCAAGGCTGTGAGCCAAGCTATTAAGACTTCTAGGTATGTAACTAAAAGCAAGACAGTGAAAACAAGGAGCAATCGCACTAATATCACGTAGAATATCCGCCAGCTGTTGATGAGGCTTCTGAATCCCGGCAATAAAAAGGAGAAGCTGAAGAGAATGTTAGACCCGTTGAATGTATGTAAATTGTGACATTTTAACTTATGTTTTAACATAGGTAGTTAAAAAATGAATAGAAGATAGGAATAAGAATGAAGTTGAGAAGAGAGGGTAATTAAATAGAATATGAAACATGAAGGGACTCACATGTAGAAACTCAACAGTCAATCAGAAGCCAAGAAAAAACTTGGCTTTTATACTATATAGATGTCATGCATGTCACAGCCTCACAGGTAGGTGATAGTCTTTTTTTTTTTGAGGGGTCACAGGTGATAGTCTTATATACATGTGCATGTAATATCGCCTAACAAATGACAATATGTTGATTGTGAAATCAAGCCAAATTCGGAGTATTCGTCCATAGAATTACCAAGTCATTTTTTGAATGACTATGGTTGGGCAACATTATTCTCTGTCAAAGATAAGTTGGAATTGATAGCATTCATCGCAGATGCACCATCGTTTAAAAAAAAAATCCACCAAAAGCTAGCTCAAAAGGTGACGGGGTTCACTTCTATATGAATCTCATACAAGTACACACATGACACAACCTATGTGTAACATTTACTCACGCTCCGCACCACAAAAGCTAGCTCAAAGGGTGATAAAGCCAATTTCTATATAAATCATAACAAGTCTCTTAAATGACTTTTGTAGGACTCTTAAATGACCAACGTAGGATCTTATCATAACAAGGTTGGCGTTGATATATAAATATATTTATCTGAGATTAGAAGAAATTGAGATGAATCTTTCAGTAGCATGCTAAGGAATATGAGGATTAAAGCCAGAATTATTTTTCTCACATTTTGTTTGGATTACTTCCACATAAGGTAGCATAAGACAAGGTTTGCCTACTTATTATGGTTGCAAACAGGAAACTTGGCAAACAACGTACATGATAGACTTAAATCAACGATGCGTGCCATTGGAGCGATAAGCTTCAATGGTAGTGGTACCCTGACCTTCGCCCGGAGCACGAAGCACTATCTCTTCCTCCTCAGCATTACCAAACGGGTCGTAAAATGGGGAACCAAATTTCACAGAACTCAAATCCAAACCCTCACGATCCGCCCCATCAGTTTCTTTGGTGTCTGGCTGGCCTTCCTGGGATGCACTAGAGGGTTTTACTGCCTGTAGAGTTCCGCCGTCTTGTCCTTGAACAGATCCAAGATCAGACTTATGATCAGTCATCTTCTGCTGAAAAACTGAATTAAGGTTAACCCTCTTTAATTTAATAAGTTGTCTGGTTTTGCAATAGTAATTGTAAGAGATGAAGATGAGTCTGAGTGGTGTGAGATATTAGTAGAATACAAGCAGAAGGCTTCTTATCCTTGGCAATTCCACATGTTATCTTCTATGCTTGCCAGCACAATAAGGTAGGTTACTGCAGAAGTCTATGTATGGGATTGATTAATTGATATTATAAGATTCATGTCAGATATACTCCCCAACATTTTACAAAACTATGATGCAACTCTTTAAAAGCCCAGGCTCCTTACAAGTCTTCTGAGATAATAAATGTCGGATCAATCCAGTGTCTCAAGGAGTCCCATAAATGACCCAAAATGAATATTGCGTTGAGAATTGCTTCGAATGACTGCTATTTCACGATAAAAAGAAGCACAAGTGTTTCAATCAATTCAATGAACGACTTTCCTTTATTTCTATCCTTGTTCGTTGCTCGGACTCTTCAATTACCCCACGTACCCGTGTCGGACACTCGACACTCGGACACTTCATTTCAGACCAAAAACATGAATTTTTTTCATAAAATAGACGAATCCAACACTTGTACACGCACCCGTGTCGGATACTTCTAACCGAGTCCGAGCAACATAGCTAGTTGTTCTAACAATCTAACCAAAGAAAAGTATTTGCCCCATTGGAAACGGATATAAATGTCAAAAAAAAAAATCAACTAAAAATCTTACCCAGATACTCCATACCTATCTATTAACCAATTATAACCTACCCGCTACAACGTAAAATGAAACTGAAATCAAGGATATTCACCTCATTATTTGTTCAATCTGACTTTGTGATAATGTGATAGCTATCCTAAAGAAGAGGGCAAGGGTAAACTATAAATGAAATTGCAGATTATCATGTTAGATGCTTTTGCCAAGTTTTTATTACCCAACTTGAAGGCCACTGGTGGAGTTCATTGGTATTTAGTTAGTTATATCAAATGTAACAAGTAAAAACTTAACTAAAAGATTTGCCCAATTCAAATCCCGTCATTGTCAACTTCAAACAAGGTTACGTGCTTCATCTACTACCATGACAAGCAAGAAAATATTTGAATACCGCAGAATACACAAATTCTTAGAAGGCAAAATGAGGCTGTGGCACACTACATAATCCATGTCCATAGTGTTGGCAACCATATTATTATCATTTCGTATAATCCTGAAACAAATGTTATGCAAAGGAAATGATTTCGGACGCATGAAATATACCTGTGAATCTGTGATCTTGTATCACTTCTCATGTGTGCAACAGCAAATGATCAGATGTGACCACGAGTCGTACTCCCGACCTCTGTATACCTATATAGTTTGACATATTTAGCCACAAGCTTCTGAGTAATGCTTCCAAACGAGCAACAGCATGACCCAAATCAATCACCAGCAAGATCAGTCAAGTTCACAAAAGGCAAATCCATCACACAACAATTCAATAATGTTCATATGAAGCATGGTGGTCAAAGAATCTTAAGGAGTGCATACGGAATCAAAATGTATAACAGCATACGACGATGGTAGTATGTAAACCTCTTATAATGCTGCAAGTCAACTTAAAATACACATCCACACGCCATAGCATGAGATAAGGTGGTACTTCATATCATGTTGGTAATTTTCAAAACCATCAACACTATCTACACTAATTTTCATAAAAATAAAAAATCAATGTCATGGTACCTTGTTCGGATACATAAATGCACTCAACTTTAAGGTTTAAGTGAGTTTGAAAATCAACTAACCTAACGAAGTGCTTGGTCAACTTAAATCCTTATGCAGTGAACATTGACGTCTCCTTTAGAAGACAAATCCGTGAAATATACTCGATTAAACACCAATGAATCTTCAAATAACCAGTTCATAAGTCAAAAACAAATAAAAGCTAGCTGTGAATCGCATTATTACTGGGAGCCATAGTAAGCACTAAGCACCATGAGAAATTCATCCATGACATTAAAATGAGCAGAAGCATAGCCGGAATTAGGGTCAGAAATGAATGAAGAAACAAGTGACGCTGTGGCACACACATAATCCATGTTCATGGTATTTGTCTGTTTGATACCACATCATTAAGGCCTAGTTTTCCATAATCCTGAAAAAAATGGTATGCTAAGGAAATGAATATGGTGGGATACATACCTGTGATACGTAGTATAGTATTCATCCCGCTGGCTGCTGCAGACCATTTACACTGCCATTCATTTATTCATATCTATTGCTCCAAAGGAATCACTAGAAAGCTTTTAACAAAACTGAGACTATAAAATATTCTGTAGAAGAAGTGATACAGTGATCTAGGTAAACAGACAGCAACGTACCACAACAAACTGTTGGTCATAAATGATTTGGGTTTGGCCAACATGAATGATACAAAATCCTGAAGCTTAATCACCAAAAATTTCCGCAAGAGCACAACCCGTCATGGAAATAGTGAAATCTTGTAGTATCCCTTACAACAATTTCCCTCTTAGTAATTTTGGAAGCGCCAGACATAAAAACATGGCAATCCTCACAAATTCTAAGGTTCTTCATAATTCTAATGGTATGATCAGATTCAGTCGTCAGCAATTCGAAAGCCAAAGCTAACTTCTCGCTGTGAGCCATTAGTATTTCCCTCTTATCCTCATCGCAAATATCATAGCTCACTGACGCGAAGTTTGGCTGGTATCCATGACGTTCCAACTTATATAGAAGATCCTCCAAAACATGTCTTATCTCATTCGATCGAGGATGGGTCAAGTCTCCAGCAAAGAATTCATTAACATGTCCTTTCTTTCCCTCTACCCAACTACATGCAGGAAACTTCTTCCCACCCTTGTCCTTCATTAGGGTCTGTACCTTTACGGCCTTATCCCATTCCCCAGCGGATGCAAGTATATTAAAGAGCAAGATATAATTTCCCATACCATTAGGCTCTAGTTCAAATAAATGTCCGGCTGCAATCACAGCAATGTCAGGATTATTATGGATGTTACAAGCTCCAAGCAACGCGCCCCACACACCACCATGAGGATGTGATTCTAGTGAATTGGCAAGGCTTAAAGCCTCTTCCAAGTGACCAGACCGTCCAAGAAGATCAACCATACATGTATAGTGATCTGCAGTTGGTGAAACTCCATAAGTTTCTTCCATAGTACCAAACAATCTACGACCTTCTTCAACCATCCCGGCATGGCTACATGCCGTAAGCACCCCAACAAAGGTAACATGATTCGGCCTTATATCAGTCCTCTCCATGTCATAGAACAATTGCATTGCTGCATTAGCGCGACCATGTACCGCAAACCCTAATATCATTGAACTGTAAGTATACACATTCCTTTCCTTCATCAACCTAAACACCTCAAAAGCATCATCCACCTTCCCACACTTGGAATACATATCCACCAAACCCGACCCAATAACAACATTTGTCTCAGGCCCACTTCCCAACCTCTCAGCAATCCCCCGAATACACGTCGCATACTTTGTAGTCCCCAGCTGCGCACACGCAGAAATAACACTAGCCAAAGTGTACTCATCAACCTCAACCCCAACCCCAACCCAATCAGGAGTCAGCATCATCTCAAACAACTCCAAACACTCCTTAGGCCGCGCATTCTGCGCATAACCGGTAATCATACACCCCCAAACAAACCCATCCTTACCACCACCCAACCCATCAAACAACTCCCTAGCAAACTCCATCTCCCCAACCCCGGCATACCCAACAAGCAACGACGTCCACGTAACAACATCTCTCACAGACATTTCATCAAACACCTTCCGTGCACACTCCAACTCCCCACATTTCACAAACATATCAACCAAACTATTCCCAGCATTTAAAAACAAAGTCGACCGTAACCCACCAAACTTAACCAACTGCCCATGCACCTGCCGCCCAAACTCCGTGTCCCGTGTCATTGTACACCCTTTTAACAACGCGCAAAATGTAAATGAATTGGGGGCGATGCAATTCCGTCTCATAGAGTTGTAGCAATATACGGAGTCGGGAATGCGGTGTTGGAGTACATGAGCACGAATCATGGCGGTCCAGAGGAAGGAGTTAGGGTTGTGGGTGTTGCGGAAAATGGCGAAAGGGTAGGAGTGAATGTGGAAGGGGGAGTTGAGACGGGTGAGAGTGCGGATGAGTTTGGTGAGAATGTAGGAATTTTGGTGGAAGCCATGGATGTAAATGTGAGCATGGATTTGTTTGATGTTGGTGATGTTGGTGCATTGGGTGAGTAGAGTGATTATGCGGTGTTGTTGTTGGTCGTAGGTTGGAGTTTGGGAGGTGAGTTTGCGGAATAGATGGGGTGGTACCACCGCCAATGCCACCCTTGTTGGTCGCATCGCCGATTACATGTCGTCGAAGTTAGCGGCTTAGCGCCGAGATACGTTCCCTGTTGTTGTAGCTCTTAAAATTGACACTCTCCGTCGTGTATTGTTTTTTCTCACTAGAAACCTGGTCGGATTTGAGTATGGTCAAGTCAATTTCGGGTTGGCAAAATTTCGGGCGGCGTGGGACATTCGAATTCGGATCAACTATTACCATTTTTTTCAGCAATAATAACTAAATGACTAACTAGTGTAGTTCTCGTACAAATGTACGGTTTTTTAAATGAGAGTATTAGAGATTATAACAATTAAATTATTATTTATTTAACTATATTAGAAATTTAATAATAAAATAACTATTGCTAATATTTAATACTCTATTAGGAATTGGAAAAGATAAACTTCAATAGTTTTAACAGTTTTTTCTCATGGTACTCTTGAACTTTGGCAGATTATACATAGTACCCCTCATTTTAAGTTTCTACGTATGGTATCCCTATATTTACCTTTTTCTTTCCCAGAATATCATTTTACAAACTTTCGTCATAACGCCGTTACTCCTAAAACTTGAAACGCATTTTTTTTGTTATCAAATACACTTACACTTCATCATCTATTGCCTAAATCCATATTTTATCACATAAACTAACATTAAATACCAAAATAACGGCCTGATCGATATTGGTTATGTTGGGAGTCCTTTCACGTGGTGGAATAGAAGGGGAGAGACTGAGGCAGTTTTCGAAAGACTAGATCGAGCACTTGTTACATCGCCCTTCTTACAGAGTTGCCCTACTATCATGCTTAAACATTTGGAGTTTGATAAATCAGATCATGTGCCTATCAAGCTAGCTTTGTACAAGCCCCCGAGGATTATGAAGTCTAAGAGGTTTCGGTTTGAGGACATGTGGACAAAGGAGGACGAGTGTGAAGGGGTTATCAAAGAAGCGTGGGGAAGTGCGTCATTTTTAGGAGAAGAGCAAGCAGCCATATTAAAGCTAGATCAATGCAAAGCGAAACTTCTGGAATGGAGCAAAAACCGCTTTGGAAACCTGAAAAGGAGGATTGAAGAAACACGAAAACGATTGGCTTTCTTAGACTCTTGTGCACCCTCGATGGATGTTGTAGCAGATAGAAGAGAGACATGTACAAGGCTGGACGATCTTCTTATGGCGGAGGAAGGGTATTGGAGACAGCGTTCCCGAGTTGCTTATCTTGAAGAAGGGGACAGAAATACGACGTTCTTTCATTCAAGAGCGTCCAATAGAAGGCGGCGTAACAGAATTAATCGGCTGAAGAATGCGGAGGGAAACTGGGTTACGGATGAGGAGGAACTAGGTAAGATGGTTGTGGAGTATTTCAATGACATTTTCTCGTCCTCGAATCCGACAAGAATGGATGAAGTGATACATTGTCTCGTGCCGAATGTGACGGAGGAAATGAATGCAGATTTTACAAGACCCTTCAAGAGGGAAGAAGTATACCACGCCCTGTGTCAAATGAAGCCATCGAAGGCACCGAGACCGGATGGACTGAATGCTAATTTTTTCCAATCATATTGGCACATTATAGGAGGTGAAGTGGCTGACCTTGTTATAAAATGCCTTGAAGGGGTGGAAGATATAGCTAAAATTAATAACACTTTTATTGTGCTAATCCCAAAAGTTAAGCAGGTGAGTAAAATGAGTGAATTTCGACCCATCTCTTTATGCAATGTGTTATACAAGCTGGCAGCCAAGGTGATCGTGAACAGACTAAAACCATTCTTGGACGAGTTAGTGGATGGGGAACAAAGTGCTTTTGTCCCGGGACGGCTCATAACTGATAATGCCATTATAGCTTTTGAGTCTTTCCATTACATCAAATCCCACCATCAAGGGAAGAAGGGCTACATGGCATTCAAGCTTGATATGAGTAAAGCATATGACCGTGTTGAATGGTCTTTTCTTGAACGGATTATGGTCAGGATGGGATTTGTAGCTAAATGGATTTACATGGTGATGCGATGTGTCCGAACAGTACAATCAGCCGTGCTTATTAATGGTTCGCCGACGGAGATCATTCGGCCTAGGAGGGGTTTGAAGCAGAGTGATCCGTTATCACCGTACCTTTTCATCTTGTGTGCTAATGTTTTCTCCCGTTTAATTACACAAGAGGTGGAGAGGGGAAGTTTGGATGGGATACGTATATGTCGACATGCACCGGTTTTATCCCATCTTTTTTTCGCGGATGATACACTTATTCTTAGTCGGGCTAATAAGAAGAATGCGGAAACTATTAAACGAACCATTGAAGCGTACCAGGAGGCCTCGGGACAGAGGCTAAATATGTAGAAGTCGGAAATTTTTTTCAGTCCGAATACTCACGAAGGGGAGATAAATGAAGTACATGAGGTGTTGGATGCCAGTGTTGTCCCAAACCCGTCTAAGTACCTAGGCATTCCAGCTACTATTGGAAAGAACAAGACTCTTGCTTTTGCGGCGCTTAAAGAACGAATATGGAAAAAGCTAAAAGGGTGGAAGGAGAAAATGCTTTCATTTGCGGGTAGAGAGATCCTCATTAAGGCGGTGGCCCAATCGATCCCTACTTACCAAATGAGACTTTTTAAACTCCCTCTTAAGCTTTGCTCTGACATTGAAGCTAGTTTAGCAAGGTTTTGGTGGGGACATGGGGAAGAGAAGAACCGTATACATTGGGTGGCATGGGAAAACATGTGCAGAACAAATAGAGATGGAGGGCTTGGATACAGACATTTTGAATCGTTCAACTTGGCCATGCTCACAAAACAAATATGGAGACTTTATGAAAACCCAAGCTCCCTGGTTGCCCGTCTTTTAGCTACCCGGTATTACCCACAAGGTGATATCACTACTGCCGAGCTAGGTCATCGTCCGTCCTATATCTGGAGGAGTTTAATGGAGGCAATGTGGGTTTTTAAGGAAGGAAGCAGATGGCTCATAGGTGATGGTAAAAGGGCCACCTTTTGGAGAGACTCGTGGCTAACGAGGGGTCCATCGTTCCGGATTATAACGCCTGCTAGGGGAGAGATGGACAGCAAGGTTGCGGACTGGATGTTAGGTGAACCACGGAGGTGGGACGTGGGAAAATTGGAGCAGCACCTCCTTGAGTTCGAGGTACAAGAGGTTTTAAAAATCCCACTGTGTGAGGAATTGGAGGGGGATAAATTAATTTGGCACTATGAGAAAGGTGGGAGATACACTGTAAAGACGGGCTATCATTTTATACAATGGAAGAAAGAACAACGAGAAGGGAGAGGCTGTTCGAGTGAGGTTTCGAAGGTGTGGGGAAAATTATGGAAAATTCATGTCCCTCCAAAAGTCAGGAGCTTCGTGTGGCGAGCTTATAAAGGAGCTTTACCGTGTGCAATGAATGTATATCGAAGAGTGAACGAGGCAAACCCAACGTGCCTCCGATGCCAGAGACAAATGGAGAGTTATATACATGCGCTTGTGTGGTGCCCTTTTGCTCAGGAGGTCTGGGACAAGACAGGAATGGAAACGAGCGAGAGTTGGGACCGTTTTTCGTCTCTACCCGACTTAATTGAGTTCATTTTATCCACTAGCACAGGAACGGAGCAGAGCAAAGCTTGTATGATCCTTTGGGCAATATGGAACCAAAGGAATAAGGATATTCATGGGGGTGAGACATTGGACCCAAGTCGAGTGGTTGAAGCTGCTTGGGGCTATTGGCAGGCGTGGGACGGAGCGCAAGAGATGGAGAAGAAGCAGAGTAGGAGGACAGAGGATGAAAGGACACGGTGGGAGCCACCTCAAGAGGGTACAATTAAGGTTAATGTTGATGCCGCAGTGATGGGGGAGTTGGGTTGCGGGATGGGAATGATAATCCGCGATCACAAGGGGCAAGTCCTGAGAGCGGGAGTGCAACAAACTAGGGAACGATGGGAGGCGGGCATAGCCGAAGCTAGAGCTATGGAGTTTGGAATAATAATGGCGCGACAAATGGGGATAACAAACATCGTTGCGGAGTCGGATTGTGCAATGCTAGTAAACATGCTGGAAACAAGGAGCCTGCCGTCAAACTACTTTGGTAACATAGGAGGGGTGATTCTAAATTTAGTTACTTGTTTTAATTCTGTTGTTTTTCGTTTTGTTAGAAGAGACGGTAATAGAGCATCCCACTGTATGGCTCATCTCCTTCCCATTTCCTATTCGACCAGGGTTTGGGTGGGGATGGTGCCGGACTCTCTATCGTCTATGATTATATCTGATGTTGGTTCGGAACCGTTTGATGAATAAATAAAGCTATGATAGTTTTACCTTCAAAAAATAAATACCAAAATAACAAAACAAAAATAACAAGCATACACATTTATTCATCTAACTACTCATAGAAAATTCAAATAATAAACAAATACCCTTTTGCAAACTTCCGTCATAACGCCGTTACTCCTAAAACTTAAAACGCCTTTTTTTTGTTATCAAGTACACTTACACTTCATTATCTATTGCCTAAATACGTATTTTATCAAATAAACTAACATTAAATACCAAAGACCCTCGGTTTGCAGAAGCGGCTGCTGTATATGATGGTCTGCAAGAGGCACAGGTTCGTGGACACCAAGATGTCGTGGTGGAAAGTGACTGCCTTCAGGTGGTTGAAGCGCTGCAAGCACAACGTAACGGGAGGAGTTCGTTTTTGTTATTTATCGAGGACATTTTATCGCTTTTTAATAGTTTTCATTCTGTAGTTTGGTCACATACGAGTCGTATTAACAACTCGGTAGCTCATGCTTTAGCTCATATTTTTCCTAGGGTAGTTGGTAAAACTGTGTGGTCGAACATTTTACCCCCAGTTGCGAACTCTGCGGTGGCGTATGATTTATCGTTAATATATTAATACCCTTCGGGGTGTTTTCCTCAAAAAAAAATAACAAAAAAAAAATAACACAGCATACACATTTATTCATCTAATTACTCATAGGAATAACGGCGTTATGACGGAAATGTGTCAAAGGGTATTTTAGGAAAGAAAAAGATTAACACGGGGGTACCATATTTAGAAACTTAAACTAAGGGACACCATGTATAATCTGCCAAAGTTCGAGGGTACCATGAAAATTCCGGAAAAAAAAATGGTATTCGTTTATTATTTGATCTTGTATTTGACCTTGTATAACCTTTAAAATATCACTTTGGCTATAATTTTCCAGTAATTTATATATGGAGTGCCTCTTTTTGTGAAGAAACCCAAAGTTTTAGGATTGTCCACATTGATAAAAGAGGAAAAGAACTACCACTTTATAAGACAATGGGTCAATCCCTCTATTGCCAATTGGTTTCAGAGTGGAACCCTCTTGGCCTGTGTTGTGGACTCTTTCTCCTCAGTTCGAGTGCAGCTCAGGCCCATTGTTGAATTTAACATGGTATAAGAGCCCATGTCGAAAGACCTAGGTTTCATGAGCCAAAAGTTTGCAGCAGTCGGGCAAGCAAACTTGCTCAGTTGATATTATTAATATTATATATTTATTATTATTATTATTATTATTATTATTATTATTATTATTATTATTATTATTATTATTATTATTAATTTATTAANTTTATTTCAATTAAAAAGATTATATTTTATAGTTTAATGAAAAGATTATAATTTAATGTAAGGATAATGGTTTAACGAAAGAAAAAATTATTTATTTTCTTATTTAAGTAAATGCACTTTGGAGGGAAAATTTTTCATAGTTTTTATTCTCTTACTATCTATCTATATAAAATCTATATAAAAGTGTAATAGAGAAACCACTATACATTGGATTTGTCAGCTTCTCAGTCAAAAAATTCCCACCACCAAGCACTTCGCTTAAACCCTACTCAATTAAAATAAAACGTTGTTTCCTACCCTTTCTCACATAGTTCCTTCGCTCTTCATACGACGCCTTCCTTATCCTCCAACCCGCCTTAATTTAATTGTTGACGAAGCAAATTAATAAGAGGTTTACCATTTTTATAAAGATTATTAGAGGTATGTTTTGTTGTGAATTTAATAGTATTCAATTAATCTTTTTAATACTTTTGGCATATTTAAAGTTTGATTATACAGTATTCCGGCCGTATTTGTTACCTTCCTAGGTACCGCGTGTTTGGCTGTTATAGGTATTTTGTGATGGTGTAGTTTTAATTCTCCTGTAATTTGAAATTTTGATTATTTGACCTTGGTTTTGTTTTTGAGTTCTCCACTTTTTTGAACAATCTTTCAAATGTTTTATAAATTGGTTCAATTTGAATAATCAATTAATCTAATTGCATTCCATGATTCTGCCTTCCAGATGATACGTATGATCTACAATTTACAATGCATTGATTGATGAACTCTAATAAATTCGTTCAACATATAATTTCATTTCTAATTGTTTATTAGTGACTTATCATTACAACGACTGTTTTAATGCATGCAAGAGTTATCAATGCTTTTTAATTGAACGTGTGGTAAAAATACGTTTTTAAAATGTCTTGCCAATTAATTTATGCTTATAAGATTTATTCTCTTTTATAGAATAAAAAAATGAGGATTATTAGCATCAAGTTTCTATGCTTACTACAGATTTTCTCCATCATCTTTTCTTCTTCACCAGATTGATGCATCACATAAAGGCACGAGGGAGGTGAGTCCCTTTAAATTTTGTAGTGGGATTGTTGTGTTTTTTCTATAGGTAGCTTTATATATTTATGTTCAATTTCTTTTCCTTTTTTCCTGGTATATGCCATTACCCCTTTGGATTAGGTAGAGCTGAAAATAGTGACCCGGCCCTAGTTAACGGGTCTGGGTTGAGACATATTGACCCATTTAAGTAATTGGCTAACACGAACACGAACACCACACGAGTTAAATTGATGGGTCGGGTTATGATTGACGTCTTACAATATGAACCCCAATAACCTATCTTTATTTTATTAAAGCAAGATCATTTCGAGCATTTTGGTGAAGCCACATCAACAAGTACATAAGGGCCCACTAACTTTCTAACCTTATTTAATTAAATGACCCCTTTTAAAATATGAGTAATATTAATAAAATGCTTTATGAATTAATTTTTTTTTTCAATTTTACAAATAATTTATGTGAAAATTTTAGCATACACTTTTTTTTAGGATTTATTGAATTTGTACCAAGTATACATTAAAATCTGGCTTCTTATATTTTTTTTTCCTCATTTTTACGCAAATTAGTAAGAAAATCAAATACTCCTATAACTAAAAATACTCACCTTTTATTGAAGGATGATCTAATAGTAAATTAGTGTGTCAGCTTTATTGGAAAATAATACACATGTTTTGTTAAGCCATAATACATTTTGTTATCCACAAATTGCACATTATTATAATTCACGAATAAATTATCCACAAATTGCACATTATTTTTTACATAATACGGAGTACAATTTTTTTTCGTATTTATATTTGCTACTTTTTTTTTTCTTAGGATATGTTTCTAAATGCGAAATATTTTGTTAAGTCATCACATTTTATTATCACCAATATATACAATATCTTGATTGCGAATGTAATTTATAATTCAAATCAATAATGTTCTAAATAACAAGCCGTGCAATTTTGCACTGGTTTAAAACTAGTTTAATTTAAGTGGCTTGAAATCAAGTTGGGTTACGCTCTATGATAATAATGGTCTAAAATTAATGGGTTATATAATGTCTTGCCCGTCGCGTTATTGGAATACCAATTGGAATTATCAAAGTGCAGATTAGAGAATTTATAACTTTGAGATAAACTTGATAGCAGTGGATCAAATAACCAATTAATGGAGTAGATGGTTTGTTATTTTATTCAATAGTGTATGGACCTTGCCCTATATTGATCGCTTTTTTATATGATCTGATGAACGTCAAGCATATTTCGAAAGTATCGTTAAACTTACTATGTAGTACGGAGTAGTATTTTTGACGAGGTTCGTATATAAAATACGAGATCTACAAAGGTTTTACATGTTTATAAAGCTTTAAGAGATGTCTATTACTCCGTATCAATTTGTTCATAGTTAATTTATTGTTGCTTTTGCTGATTTTCTATTTGCTAGGGACTTAGGTTCCACAATTGTTTTTATTTTTGTATCAACTGTATAATTGATGAGGATGAACCATTTTATTGATTGACAGGATCCTAATTGTTGACTTCAAATTGGTATTTCTCCTTATCTATTTCTACTAACGAGAAATATTAACTTATACTATTGCCTAATCGACTCTTGCGCTTTTTTAATCAAAGAGAAAACAACTCTCAAGCTGTTTGTATCTATATGACAATACGAGTGTTTTGGGAACACGGATAGACTAAATAGAAAATGGGGTACAAAATAAGATAGATTACTTGCTCAGTTGATTTAGGCCACTATAAATAGTTGTGGAGCTTAGTACGTACGAGTAATTTATTTAGCTCACCTTATTAAGCTGAATTAGCTACGTTCTCTATTGGAGCACTTCATACCAAGTATCATATTACTCTTAATTTAAACTTTTTACTTAATATTGCGGATTTAAGCGAGGGAACCCGCAGCTGCTATCTTTGGTACGCACTGGGTAAACCCTCGATTGTACGTAGTGATAACCTATAAACCAGGTATACCAGGTAAGCCATCCGAGGATGACGGGCTCGAAATCTATTAGCCATGGAATCAGGCCAAGAATGCTTTACAAGATTTTGCTCTTTGGGAGGCTTGAACCTGGATTTCCTGGGAATTTCACCCAAATTTTAACCACCAGACTCCACCCTTGCGGGCGTGGTGGTGGTGTTGAAGGTTGATTTTTACCTTTGTGGATTACTAAAGAGTTTTGTTTCTTTTCTTTTTTAGGTTTCGGGTAGTAGAAAGCAAGACATTTAAAGGATGAAGAATTTGAAGGATACTAAATTACTCTTTAAATTGTATTCCTAATATGGATTCCATGTAATAGTTGAATTGATAAATTTATAATAGAGTTTCGAATGATTCTCTATTTTAGCATACTTGAGATCGAGTGATTTTTTTTTAACAAATATTGTCCCGTAACTCTCCAAGTACGTGCTTCGTGTTAAATCTATGCAGCGTGACTCGTGAGAGTGGTAAGTTGTGCTTTGCAAGACAAATGCTCCGTACGATATTGAGTTACAAATGTACAGGAAGAGGGTGCGAATAGAGCGTACGGTGTGTTTTAAATTGATTTTTTAGTAGATTACTTCTTAGATAATCAAAATTTTAGCTATACATTTAAAATACATAGTGCTCTATAACTAAAATTGTGCAGTGTCTATTTATATACCCGTGCAACTTTGCACGGGTTTTAAACTAGTATAATTGTATAAAGTATATATAGAGAGAAGATAGATTTCAATTGAATGAGAAAGGAAAAAAAGGCAAGGGTATAATTGTAAAAGGTGTATGTGAAAGAGTAAATCTGTATGTGAAAAAGCAGGTCCCTTACATTATTATACTCTACTATTAAGAATAATTTATGGCATTAATAATACATTTAAGTTAGATGTAAAATATAACTAAAACACGTATTACCCTTGTAAAGAAAACCGGTAAAAATAATATTCGTATATATGTATTTATGGTAAAGATTGAGAAGGTAAGAAGTTTGGAATTACTATATTATTCAGAAGGTAAGGAATTTGCAAGATAATCTAAGTAAAGATCGATGAATATTATGTAAATAATTTCAGTATATATGTATTTACGGTATATATTTGCCAATTAGTGTAGCTAGTTAGTGGCGCTAATTAATGGTGGGTATACTTAGAAAAGATTTGGGTAGAATATATTTAGAAAATAAGAATTAGTCAAAATATAACANNTTTAACATACATGGGCGGGAATTTTAAGCGGGATTTTTTAAAATGTGTTAATCTTTTATTATATAGGGGATGTGCAACAATAAACATGTAGGTCTGGTTATATTAGGTTGAGGCAATACGGGTTTGGGTCTTGAGTTCGGGTGAGGGGTCGGGTTATTCAGGTTAGGTCAATTTTGCAAGGTCTACGTAGAGGTAGTAATCGGACCAGTCGGGTTGGGGTTTGAATTAGATCAAGCTGAATAGAGTCATATAAGGGAGCGAGTTTTACCAAGTGAGCTACCCTTTCGGGTTGAGTCATTATCAGGTCGGTCATTTCGGGCATGAGGTGTCGTGTCGGATCGGCTTCTTTTTGGATTAATTTACTTTATCGTATTACTTTAACCTTTAACTAATAAGTTTAAATTTCGGTCATTATTTAGCTTAGGTACTTTGTTATTAAAGTCAGTTTATCAACCTATACACTAAAATGGTAAAATCACTATTATTTGGATTGATATTAAACTTAATAATTGTCGGATCCTCATTTTGCAAATCTTGAAATGGCAAAACGGGCGGAGATGGTGCCATGGTGGTCTCAGAGAGAGAGAAAAATTTGTGGTCCTGGTTAAGGGCATGTACCTACAGTTTTGGAGTAGGATAAATTATTTGTCTAAGTTTGTAGGGTGGTGGGCTTAGCTTGTTGTCCGTTGGGAGTAAAAGGTGGCATTTGGGATTTGACTTTTGAGGGTCTTTGATGGTAGTGGTGGTGGTGAACTGGTGATGAGTTGGTGACTTGTGGGGGTTAGGCTTCTTATATTTTCGTATTTTAAAAACCATTTTCGTGTTATTTACTTGTGATTTAGTGATTAGCTAATGTTAACTAGTGTGTAACCCGTGCAAAAATGCACGGGTATAATATTTTATGTATAACATTATATTTATATTTAGCAAAATAATAGAAATTGTATAGGTGTTATTTTATACAAATAGGTAGCTATATGACTATTCAATAAATTAGATGTATGAGCACTATTTTATACAAACAGGTAGTTATATCAATCTTCAAATAATTAGATGTATAACTATTGTGGGTTTTCATCGTAAACATGTTGTCACTGAAAACATCTCCGCTCAAACCTAACTATAAAGTTTCTTAAATATAAAGGGGAGAGTGTGATTCGAGCCATATAAATTACTTTCCCCATTCCAGTCATTTGTTTGGCTTTCCTCAACTTATTCTTAAAAAAATTTTAGAAAAACAAACAAATAATTGGGGACAAACAATGGGGCAAAGAGAGTATCTAAAAGACTTAATTTGAGCCCATTTAGTTCAGTTTGGATCTATTCATTTAAGTTTAGTTCCGTTCAGCTCCATTAAGTAATGAATCAGCTCTTTTCACCCGAAAAGAATATAATATGGCATGCCCCAGTGCTAAAATAGTAGACTTAACAGTGCAATAACCTAGGTTTGTTATACTGGCATTGTGACAATATACAACCCGCCTGACTAATCAATATCCTTAAAACTATTACTAAAAAGTCTCAAACACCTATCTTCAATCCAATTTTGTGATTCATGATAACATTTAGCAGTGTTAGAGAAATTTTTTGGAGCGCAGTTCATGCAAACCGGTCTTAGTTAGTATAGTTAATACAAAGGTGCTTGAAAAGTAACCTACGTCATTAATCATTATAATGATTTAATATAAATATTGAAAATTTGCATTGTAATAATATTACATCTTATCGTTGTTCTAAATTATAATTTTCAAACATATCCTTCTATTGACCCTAGAAATAGCCACATAAAATTGGCCATAATTGAAAACATGTGATGGTGGAATATGGACTAATTATGAAATAAGGATTGTTAAAGATACGGTCACAAATTCACTTCAAATTATTGTCTTTCGAATTTAATAGGATATGAAGGCATTAACGGATTGATTAAAATGTTTTTTTTTTGGTACGATGATTAGAATGTTTCTCGAATGCCATTTATTCCCATACTTCGTGACTTTGTTTCGCAAATTTCTTTTGGA
>LHUT01001228.1:11078-33150 GCA_001412135.1 Silene latifolia subsp. alba
ATGACAATTATGACCCAAATCGAACTGAACCCGAATCAAACCTAAAGAAAAAAATTGATCAAAACCCACCTTTTAATAAACCATACGTCCGTACCCGATGCACTATTTAAAAACCTATATTTAAATCCACTATTGGAAAACTCGAATCAAATCTAAACCCTATAAATTCATACTTGAACCCGATCTAATCAAATATTTTTTGGAAATTCAGGGTTCATTATACACTAAAATTTGAATTTCGTTATATAAAATTAATTTTTTATATAGTCAAATCAAGTTTCGGATTGGGTCTAGATTATATGGTGGATCGGATATCGATTAGAAGCGGGTATAAATTTTTAAATTTTGGATATGAATCGGGTTTGGATATAAATGAGTGATTCAAAACTCAACTCAACTCAAGTAAACTCCCTTTGTTCTCTACACTATACTACGAGTACTACTTTCAGCACAAAAATGTCCGTATTACTCCACCGCAACCACCACCCACTTAACCACCATCTTCTCCACTACATACGCCACTATTCCCGCATATCACCCCCAAAACCCACCGGCCCGGACCCGGTTATCCGTGTAATCAACAACGTAGCCCATCTGGGTAGCCCAAAAGACGGCCCAAAACCCCGCCAACTCCTTTCCCTTCCGCCTTTTCCTTCCCAACCTTTGCCCGCAAGGTGTTTGACGAAATGCCTCAACGAAAAAAAGACTCAACGTGTTACTGCTATTAGTTGGGTTAAGTACTATTTTGATGAAGTCCTTGATCATGTTATTCAGTACCATTTTACTAAAGGCCTTGTAAGTTTTTTTAGTTGCATGATTTGGCTTGTTGGGGTAACGCAAATTGTAGAATAAGACGGTCTTTGATTGGTTTAACGCTCATTTGTTAGTATTAATAAATGGGCGGTGTTAGATATATAAAAAGACTGTCTCACACGATAATTATTGGTTGGAGGAAATGGTATGTTTCTTAGGTACACTGGGTGTTATCGGGTGTGCTATGTTTTCGTACACCATAACCAATGACAATGTGCCGCTTTTATTTCATTTGTTTATTGCTTGGTTATTAATGGGAAGTGTTGATAATTATGATCATCTCATTGGTTTGGGTGTACGATCACATGTTTAAATTTGCTAATGTGACGATTGTTGAATTCATACTATGCAAACAGTGTTGTGGTGCAAAATGTGATTACATCCTGTTAAACATGACCCAAAAGTTTGATAATTATATAGGTGATGCAATTTTGAAACTTGACTACTCGAGTGATGATATCAATTTGGGTAGCCAAAAGTCGGTTTATGAGAGTAGCTTAGAAAAAAAGATGGTGCTTTGGTGAGTAATTGGAATGGAGAATAGTAGAATGTCGTGGCTCATTTTAACTTCGAAACACTATGTTAGTCAGATTTGGTTAGAAGTATATGAGACGGGTGTGTGTCCAAATACTGGACTCTACTTTTAGTGAAAATGTTCTACTTTGTTAAGCCTAGAATCAGTCGTGCATATGTTATTCCCTTAATCGAGTGTTGAGTATAGGACATGGGTATGCAAGGTAACATGGAGAGTCTTAGTAAGTTGGCTTATATGTTGGTTGTAGGTTCAGGTGGAGTGCTCGGGTGTGAAGGACTCATCAAGTCAGGGCCAAGAAAGTAGCGCTATGAGGAAGGTAATTACGCGTTCCCTATGGCTCTGTTTACAGTGTAGGGCAGATCGGTATTACAGTTTGTTGTCATTTGCTTGTATTTGCTTCAATATGGGTTTAATTTGCTACAAATGTACAGCTAACCTACAGATTAAGCACAATGAGGTCATGAAGGCAGGTGCAAGAATTTATGTTCCTGTTTCTATAGCTGAAAGTAGGATTTCAAGGAGATTTGACCACATCCCGACTGGAACATTATATCCAAATGCTGATGAAATAGCTTACTTGCAAAGGCTTGTTATGTACAAGGCAGGTCTTTTTTCAATCGTCTTTTTTAGATTTGTAAATAAAATTCTCAGTCATGTTAAATTGTTTAAAACATTGGTAATGCTGCTCTCTCTTTCTAGCCTCGTATTGTTTCTAATATCCTTCACCATCTGCTGGAAATTCAGGATTCTGCTATTATTGTGCTGAATAAGCCGCCAAAGTTACCTTTAAAGGTGAGAGCATTAGCAAAGTCGTCTATTTTTGGATAACAATGATTTAGTAGATACGTAGTTGATTGCTTGCATGATGCTCAGGCTTTTAACTTGTATTTTTGCGGATCTATTTACAGGGAAACCTGCCAATTCATAATAGTATGGATGCTTTAGCTGCAGCGGCTCTGTCCTATGATAACGAAGAAGGTCCTAGATTGGTACGGAATTTGTTACTATTGTATTATAATCATAAACATTCTGCGTTTAGTTTCTTGATTACTCACAGCTGCATGTAATGTCTTCTACCTCTGCTTCAATGTATCTTCAAACCTTCTATATGTTTTCTAGTGACCATCTAAATTCGGTCTTGATTTCATCTAATGTTCTTTAATAGAAATTCGTGTTAGGAATTAATTATCTTTAAGATAACTCTAATCTAAATATGAATCTACTCATATAATTGGGTTTCGGCTGCTGTTATGCAGCTGAAGAGCATATCGGTGCCTTTTTTAGTTTCTACATCCCTTTTTTCTTTCATGCTTTCTACTCCAACTGTAAGATGAGAACTTAACATCGGAAATGGAGCAACTGGGAGAATATTTGGCATTGCCTTTTGTTATTAATTAATTTCCATCTTGAGGCGATGTTTTACTGATCACCTTATTCTTGTCTCTGGGTGCCTTCACTGTCAATAATCATTAGCTTAGTGCAAACGAGAAGTATGGTTCCCTTTTGTGCCGTTCTATTCAACTTAGGTCATTTATGTGTATCTTTTTAGGTACATCGTCTTGACAGAGAAAGCAGCGGTATCCTCTTAATGGGGAGGACAAAACAAAGTGCCTCTTATCTCCACCAACTATTCGGCAATACTAATGAAGCAAGAACATCATGTCTGGTACCAATCTGATAGAATGTTATGCCTTCATTTGTAGTATGCAAATTCAACTGCTTTATATGAAGTAGTTTATTTGGAACAAATTTAGGACTGGAATGATGCACGTGAAGCAACATGTATGAGATATTGGGCGTTAGTTATTGGGTCACCGAAAGAAAAGGAAGGTTACATATGTGCTCCTCTTACAAAGGTTCTTTATTCCTCTTTCTCTCCCTCCTTACCCTCGATGCGTAATCTCCTACTGTTCTCGTACACTCTTTTCTGTTTCTCCAATCTCGGATTTGGTCTAATATAGAAAAGGCTGTCATGCAGGTTTTACTTGATGATGGAAAAACTGAGAGGGTCATGTTGGCACATTCATGTGGTTTAGAAGCTTCTCAAGAAGCCATCACCGAGTATCGTGTACTTGGTCCTATGATAAATGGATGTTCTTGGGTTGAACTGCGTCCACATACCAGCAGAAAACATCAGGTAAAGTTCTGTTCATACTTCATGATCATTTTTTAAGATGATTAAGTGATAAAACAGCATTCACCTCAAATAAAAAGTTGAGTTTCCACACGGTGCTGCAAAACTACTCTATTATCCTCGAGTAGTACGGAGTTATTGCTATCTGGATGAAATTTTGGTTATATTACACGTAAAAGTCACCAAAGTGAGAAATAACAAAAACCTCCGGCGACTCAAGTGGAATTAGCTTAAAACCTCGTGAAAATTTGCCACTCTAAATAATTAATTATACACGTGCATTCGAAAAAGTGGGCAAAAGTTTTTAATCCTCAATTCACCCCCCCCCTCCCCCCTTTCGTATTCGATCAATAGACTCCTCAATTGGTATCAGAGTCTCGTGCTNTATTTATCTTATCGTTTTGTATTTAACCCACTTATCCAGTCATACTTTTACATAATGTAGTTACGAGTCCACTGTGCCGAAGCCCTTGGGACGCCGATTGTGGGTGACTACAAGTACGGATGGTTTGTGCATCGAAAGTGGAAGCAGACACCTCAAGTGAACATTGAGCCAACGAGTGGGAAGCCATACAAGTTACGCCGCCCTGACGGTCTGGACATTCAGAAGGGGAGTGTACTCTCTAAAGTACCATTGCTACACCTCACCTGCAGAGAGCTAGTCTTACCTAACATTGCCAAGTTTCTTAAAATTTCGGAACACAAGTCCACAGATTATGGGCGTAAGCTTAGTGAAAAACCGGATGTCCTCCGCTTTGTTGCGTCTATGCCTTCCCATATGAAAATCAGCTGGAATCTCATGTCCTCTTATTTAGTCTAATTTTTGTGCTCTACTTCTGTAACTGACCTGTATAGATTGAAACAAAGGTTACAAGCACCACTCCTCCATGACTTCGTTGGCGTGTGCATATATCGGTTATGTTCTATTTTACTCTACTTTGTAAAATATTTGGAGATTAATGCAAGCCAAGGGCTCTTCAGTTTTAACTTTTACCAATCCTAGTATCACCTTCAATAGCATATATGATCAAACCTTTCAGAATCCTAATTATTTCAGTCTGAGATGATAAATTTCGTAAAAGGTTTTCGTAAAAAAGGAATTTTTTTTTTAAATCGACCACTTGATTTTGACCAAAAACTGAACCTTCCATTTATTTGATTCAGCTTATCTGATAGTCAAAACATTTTATTTTTCCATTTTATCTCCCTTTACCTTCTCTATCTATAAGAAAGTATTGGAGGCTCAGTTCAGATTTATTTGAGCCTGTCCTCGTCCCTTTTACTTCAAATAAACAACATATTATCAAACTGTTGTACGTATATTTTAGGGTGCTGATTTTCGCAGTACACATTTTACTCATTGCAGTACGTTATTGACAATTATACCCTTTACACTTCCCCCTTCATTTTCTCTCTCTAATTATTCTCTCTAATTTTACCCAAATAATTACGTGTATTCAAACACACACTACATTAAAAAAAATTCTGAAAAAACCCAATTGGATTAACATTCTGTATTCATACCACATATGTTGCATATTAAATTGAAAAAACTAATCAATTTCTACATGCAGAGGTATAGACGTGCTAAGTTACAAAACTAAATCGAACAGAATCTGAGGACATGATAAACCGTCGTCCTTCTTGCCGGCAACGACTTCCCATATCGCCGGTGACATCCGACTATACCAATATCCCATCATCGTCCCACACAATTGAACGTAAACCCTAATTAAAAAAAATATAAAACTATAAGGAGTCAATTTGATTAATAATAATTGATTAGTGAATTAAATACGTGTTCTATATTCGAATCATTATTCATAATTGAATAATTGGGACGAGGTTGAAGATAGTTAAGAATGCAACAATAGAGAGAAGGGAGAGAGAATTAGGTTTGATGTGTTTTAATAAGGGTAGAGAAATGAAAAATTTGGTGTTAAAAGTACTGAAATGAGTAAAATTCGTACTGCGAAAATAAATTACGATATTTTATTTCGGTTTATTTTTATTTTTTTTTAGTTTAGGTGTCTTTACGTTTTCGTTTTAAGCATGTACAAGTTGTGATGGCCTGATTCTCCTTGTGTACATGTTACTTTGTCGCTCCGATCCTTAACCCTACAAGGTTACAACAAAGCGTTGGCTAGGCTCGAACATTTCCTTGTCGAAAAAGAACGAAAAATAAAATAAATTTAAATTACACAAAACTTTAGAGAGACGGTAACGAATAAATAGGTGAAAAATTGAGTCAAAATTTGGTTAAACCAAAATTGATTCAAGCAAAGTATTGTTTGGCGCATAACTTCACCCATTTCTCCCCGCGCTTTCATTTCTCTTTTACTATAACCGCCGTCGTCGGAAAACCCTATTTCTCCGGCTAATCGCCGTCGCCGGAACCCTATTTTTTCTCTTTCCTCCGCCGAAAACCTCCTTATGACTTCAATGGCGGCGTCGACGACGGCAACGAGGAGAGGTTTAAGCAGAACTGAATTAGTTGAGCGATGGCGTGCTATTGAAGATGAGCTTGAACTTGATGACGATGACAATGGCGATGATCAATCACTTGATTCTTCGTCTTCTTCGTCGCGATATCAACGTAATCAACAAGCTAAAGAACAATGGTATTCTCTCTTTCTTCTTCTGTTTTTGTTTAACTTTCCGCATTATATGATGTATATCGATTACTAGGACTAGTTAAATTACTTGTAGTTTTAGTTTATTGCTGTTATTTAGTTAATTTTGGCGTTAATTTATGCTTTCTATTTTTTTTAAATGTACTGTATTAAGAAATGAAAAATTTGAAATTTTAATCAATTTTTGTTGATTTTTTCTAGCTTATCCTATTCTACTGATAATCAGTTCCCTTATAAATTTTCGCCGCCATAACTACAAAACCTGGTTATGCAAGCAATCATTTGTTTACCTTCTGTCATGACACATTCTGTCAAGTACTCCCTTCGTCCCAATCATTTGTTTACCTTTTTTTATTCTTTGTGAGAGGTATTTTGTTCAAAGTTAAATAATTGATTGGGACGGAGGGAGTATCAACTACTTCACAGTGATTAAGAAGCGGAGATAGGTCAAATAGTTTTCTCTTTTGGGTTGCAGTTCAAGGCTTAAGGACATGGATCATTTGTCTAAATATATAGTATTGGGAATTGGAATAAATGTGATGACTTTCGGTTGTAATAAGGATTGGAAAATACAACGGGTGCTATAAATGGAATCACTAGCACTGGTAGTTGAATCATGCCTTGTAAATATACAATTACCAGCACTTGTGGTTAACTTATGGCATGAAATATTTAACCTTTGTTTGGATACAAAAAGAGAAGGGAAAGAGGTTGGAGGGGACGGAAATGGAGGGGGGAGGGTTAAAGGGTCAGCTCAGTTTTCGTGGCACATATGTTCTCCTTGAGACTGATTAATTTTGTTATAATATTGGGCATTCAATTGCTCCCTTGTTAAATATAATGGTGGTCTAATGAGTATTGCGTCCACTTATCATGTATTATATAACCTGATAAAACGAGTAAATTTTTTCCTTGTTATACTTTGTTTAAATCAGGTTTTCAGCGGCATACAACTTCTTAATGTGTTTACCCAAAGATGAACACGTCTGGTGTGGGTTTTGGGACATAATAGGCCCTTTTCTGGAGACATTTTACAACTACTATAAGGTGGATGGTAATGATTCTCCTCTGAAGATTTTATGGGAAAGGATTTCTCAAGAGATGAGGAGATGCACAGAATGTATTTCCCGGCATCATCAAGCCCAAGAGATGTACAAAGCTGAATATGAGTCAAGTTTTATTTCTCCACTACTTGATATATTGCAGTCGCTTGATGAAGAAAGAGTTTCTCAACATATAAAAGAAGCTAATGCAAGACTCTCTTATGGAGGGTATAATCTTGCTCACGATAATGCGGAAATTGTTAGTCTCATGTTTGAGGTATGGCGCTCTTTGCTTTTTTTTTTTTTTTTTTTCCCAGATTCAACAGGATATCTTCAAGAATTGAAATACATTGATTTGAGATGTTTTTTTTTGAGCAATTAAGTACTTCATGGTTGCAGCCCGCGTGACGTACAATCATACTCCAGCCGACTATATGCACATATAAATATTTTTTTTCTTCGAAATGCCCCCCTCCCTTGCGATTTTTTTCTTATAAGTGGTAGGTCATAAAAAAGATTAATTTGGATTAACTATAGCATGGTCTGTCTAAGATTCTTATTATTTGATGTTCATGGAGGTTAATTTAAGGCTTTGATGGTGGTTCTTGGGTGATGCGACACCCCTTTTGACAGGTTTTAACTTTCCCTGTATTGTTGGATGATGAATTCATTGTCAATGAGTTCCAAAAGCTCATTGAAACAGTTGATGATGCTCATGAATTGGCGTTGGCCAAGCAGCAACACTTTCCGGTATTCTCGAGTTTGTCTTATAGAATTTTTGGCTTTACGGATATCCTCTGCTTTGGTAATGCATTACAATGCTTCTAACTGATCACCTTGAATCTGCTTGTCATTAGGGTGTCTATGCACTGCTTTTTTTCAAAAGTAGGAAATCACGGTCTATTGGCCATCGCTTAGCTGGAAATATGGGAAAAATGAGGTATTCAACTCGTTCACTTTAAAGCTTTTGAATTTTGGTGGAAGTCATGGATTGCTTGCTTATATAATTTGTTAAAACCTGTTTGCATCTGGGATACTGTTTGCATCTGGGATAGCGACTTTGAAACCTATCACGGGCAGTTATTGTACTTGAACCTGTAATCTTGCCTGTTCTTAATCAATTATTTGGCTGGCAGCAGCGATGTAAGCACTATGGAATGAGAAACTTATGAACCTGGGGATCGTGAAACAACTCTTGGTTTTGAACATTTTACATGTCTCTATGAGTATCAGATGTATTTCTGCTGGTTAGACATGTTGTACTTTATTATGATTTTGTGGAAGGATGTCAAGGTTGAAGTTCAGCTGCTTAATGTCTTTGAATGTGAAGATTGATTGCGTTCATTCACTTGCCTCTATATATGAACTTCTGATGCTGTGGTTCTATTGTGCATATGATATCATGATGTGATTCAATATGCTCGCTCACAAGTTTCTTGAATTTGTAGTAGGGATGGACATAATGTCTCTTGTACTTTAAGTCCTTAAGATGCAGATCTAACATATTGTTTGTCTAATACTTCATTATTAATGGATGCTCAGTAGCTTGAAGGATACAGGAGTCTGTTTATGTTTGGGACTCTTGTCAAAACCTATATGTAGAGAAATAATGTCTTTAAATTTATGATTATCTGTCTCAAGTGAGTATACATCATTCGGGGTGGTGCACTGCTAATCCTTGTTTCTGTAAACTCTTCGGTTAAATATCTGTTAGCTCCCCCTCCCTGGCACATTGACATTTGTTGCTATTGATATGGCAAGATATACAAGTTGGTATCTGCATTCTAATATTTAGTTTTTCATGGTGATTATTTGCATAATAAAGTCGTGCTTTTCTAAACCAGGGGTTTAATTTCTCTAAAGGATCTTCTGTTCTTAGGTGTGCCACAGACTTGGAGCCTCTTCAGCCTCTGCTTAAGAGATGCATTGCCTTTCTGTCCGGTGAAGTGATGCAGTCAAGTTCTGAATTTTCAAGGGCAAGAGTGCAAATGGATCGCATGACAGTATGGCTGGGACTCAAAGCATTGTATACCCTTATGGCCCTCTTACATAGTTCAACATAGTTTATAGTTTCATACTGATGATACAGTGATGTTATTTTCGACACTTAAATATAAGTAGTTAATTCAGACCCTTTCTTTGCTGGCAAACATATGAATGATCCAACTATACAGGTTGGGATTATTTTTAATGAAGTTAGAATCTCCAGTTAGCCTTATCTGACTTGGCGTCTAAAATCAAATATATCGACACAATTAGTTATGTTCTGTAAAGGACAGAGGGGCCAAATATTGGATATTCAAATTCATATTATTAAAGTTTAAGGGTTGAAGTATTTCAGATCTTGCAAACATTGGATTATTTTCTTTAAGTGCGCCTTCTTTTTTAGCTAATAATATATTCCCTTTTTAGGCTTTCTTTTCTGGAACCTCCAGCTCTGGAAGAAGGCATATTAGAACCGTATCCCGTTTTTCTCAATTTTGTACTTGATCATATCAATGACGATTCTCCTGAGTTTTCTCATGCAGTAAATTGCATGAGGCTACTCTTTGAAATTTTGGGTAAGTCTGAAGTCTGAACAGTTTACTTTTTCTGATGAGGGAAGCATTTTTCTGACTTGCCCTGAGGTTTTGTTTACTTTTCTATTTTGAAGGCTGTAAGCTCTGGTTGAGAACTTCGTTACCTCCCAGTGTGATGCGTGACTCTTTATTAAGCCAATGCTTTCATACACGAAATGAGAAAACTCATAAAGAGATTTTTGATCTTTTTCAGCCGCTTCTGCAGGCATGTTACTGATCAAATTGATCATTACTCACAGTTCAATTTTTCGTTCCTTTTGCCTCCAGTTATTTTTAGGTTTCATTTATGACATTATCTCTGTGCAGTCTTTGGAAGCTTTGCATGATGGAGAATTTGAAAAGCAACGGAGGCATCTATTATTCTTTCTCTTACATCAAGTGACTAAGAGTAGTAATTTCAGTATGTTGATGAGGAAAAAAGCTTGTCAGGTTTCCTTTCTTCCCCTGCAACTATTTCTGATTTGGTATGTATTACAAATCTGACTTGGTAATTTTATTTTTGGCGTGCTTAGCGACATTTCTTTGCTCAATGTTTCTGCAGATAGCTCTTCTTATTGTTCATCGTGGTTATAAGATGAGTCCACCTAGCCCACCTACGGAGTGTGCGCACATGTGGTAAGAAACCTTTTTTTATTGTTTCAGATGTGCAAATTGCACCAGATTGTATGCGAGTAATACGACTAAAGTCAGGTTTTTCTATTTTCTTTTTATTATATGATCGTCAGTCTACTAACCTTCACACAGTCACGCCTCACGAAATGTTCATGTTAGCATCATCTTTTCTGCTTCATCTGCGAGATCCATTTATTGTACAATATTGCATAAATATGGGTCTAAGCTGTGTAAATCTTAAGGTGGTCACTTGCGTTCTTTCTAGTTTTACTAGGTGTTCTCTTTTTAGAGTTCCATAAAGAGTAACGCAGTTGTGTTTTTTTTTTTGCAGGGGGCCTTCTCTGCTATCCTCTCTCAAAGATCCGTCGCTACACACTTCTCTGCGGCAACCTGCCATAGATCTTATTCAAACTATACTTGTCTCTGATGCTGCTGCATTGCTGCATTCCTATTTCCATTGCCAAACTTCTTCAAAGGGTGATTCTAGCATTCCTTTTGACTGGAGTGAAGAAATGGACGATGTTAGCTTGTATGCTGTGTTTGACGAAGAGAAAGTTATTTCATGTTGGAGTGAATTTACCTCTCAGAGCAATATTGTTTGCCCAGAGTATATTGAATGGCTGTGTATTCCTATGTTATGGTTGGACCTTTTGGTTGAAATTGATCCCTCTGTTCTCTCAATATCAATTCTCAAGGCTGTCTTGTGGGCTCTATCTCGCTTCTCGATGGTGGAGGCTGAAAATAGCTCTGAACTGTCAATTCCAGTTAAATCATGGCTTTCATCCAGTGCCGTTGAAGTTTCAGCTCATTTTGGTTGGAAGTCTCCAACTGGCTCTAATGACGGTGGAGATGGGAGTGCATCAAATAATTCAGTTAGGGTATCAACTATGTGCATCCCTCTGATAAAAACATTTAGGAGGTTGAGCCAAACATTTTTTCTTATAAACTTTTGTTTCTACTTGACTACTTTTATTATATTTTGAAATTATTTGTAGCGCATGATGGAATCAAAAATTAATTCAGCTGACCTCTCACTTTGGCAAGTTAAATAACGCTGTAGGTTAGCTGCATACTTCATAACTAGAATGGAGCAAGGCGAGTTGCAGAGGCAGTGGACTTGGGAGTCACAGATGGGCGAATGCTTGATTCTTATGATTTCAGACCCCAATGATGTACTTCTCGAAACTCTCATTGTTGGAGTTGCATTTCATATGATCTTTGACATCAATGCCTATGTTCAACATGGATACACGTGTTCTTTTGATTTCAGACCCCCCCCCCCAATGATGTACTTCTCGAAACTCTCATTCTTGGAGTAGCATTTCATATGATCTTTGTCATCAACTTATTCCTATGTTCAACATGGATGCACGTGTTCTTGTAGGCGGCTTATAAAACCGAATATGTATGATTACTCAAATAGCAAATGCTTTGTTATGCAGAATATCAGGCAAGTTGGTAGACGTATATTGGAGCATGTTTCAGGTACCCGAGGTCTTGCGCCTGGCCTGCAGTTTCTCTGCTCATCCGTATCTTCACTGTCTGCAACTCTTTCAGGCTTAAAGCTTGCATTGAAGCTGGTGAAATTTTCTTCCCGTTTGTTCGATCTTAAAAGTTTCTTCGTATGCATTTGGGTTGCTGTTCTCCATGTTTAGGTCATAGCATATATGAGTTCAAGCGACTAACTAGTATTTGAGAAAGTTTGTGGAAGAAATTATACAGCAGCACTATTGTCACGTTGACAACTTTATTTTTATGTTTTTGTTAACCCTCAATCGTTTTAAAAAACAATTCAATCAGTTGAGGGCTTGATGCTTAATTTGTGTCTATGTCATCCCTGCATTGAGACGTCTTCCGTGACTGTTTTCAGGTACTGCTGGATTCGGTTCTTGTCAATTTTCAGGGTTTACATCATTTCTATTTTGTCCTCTGCAAAATTTTTAAAGAAGGATTTTCGTCTCCAACACATCAACCAGCAGAATTATCTAATGAACTGAATCTGAAGTTTGCATCCCAAGGTGGATTTTTGCGGCAAACCACCTTTGATTCTTTGGATGTAAATGATGGTAAACAAGTGTTGAAAACTGACAAGAAGTCTTGGGAGAGCTTCAGTTCTGAGCTTGCCAGAGCAGCATGGCCTCCTGTGAAAAAGTGCTTGCAGAAAGGGAAGGCTTTTGTCGATTATAGAATCTCTCAGGTGTGTTAAGCTATCACGGTTTGGTGACCATTATTATAGAGACCTGTATTTCACAGGGTCTTCAGCGTTGTGTTGTAATTTCCTTTTCTATGACGTAATGTTACTTGGTACGTTGTCAAATTGTTACTTGTTTCTGCAGATGACTTGTGTCCGTGTGCTTGAAATTTTGCCAACTGTATTTGAAAAACTTAACCCACTTTCTGATGGCCCGTATGAGAAGTCATCAAAGATGCATGATTTGTCAGAATTTAGCTGGCTCCTTGATTTTGTTGATTGGGGAAAGTCGGCATTGGAAGTAGTGGTCCGATATTGGAAGCAGTCTTTGAATTCCTTACTTCTTCTAATAAAGAGTTCATGCAATGAAAAATCAGGGATGATTATTGTATCTGTTGAAAAGATGATCTTGTCTGGTTAGAAACTTCTTTCTTTGGCTTTTATTAATTTATGATGTTGGTAATTGTGTTTTACAGGTAATGATTGCTTTCCATTTCTGTGCTTTTCCGTGCAAAATATTTGACTTTCACAGATGCTGTTTCATTGGATTTGTTGACGGAGCAAGTATCTTGCCTTTCAGTATCATTGTCAACTGAAAGTAGTTACAAAGTTGGAGCCAAAGGGAAGTTAAAATCAATGCCTCATGGGAAGGCCGATGGCAAAAGGAGTTTTACACTGGATATGGAGTCGTGTACCCGTTCTGATGATGATGTACACATTTTGGATGCTTTCCCAGTTACTGGCAAGAAAGATAAAAATGATGTAGTTCTTCTATCTGATGACGAGTCAGAAACATTACATTCACGTGAGGACATTGTTCGAGAAGTTACAAAGCCGTTTGGATCTAATGTTTTGCCTTCCTCTGCTGGTAAGAGACTAACGCAGCGCGAAACTGGAAAGAAGGTTCTAGAATCTGGCACTACGAGTATTACTTTAGAGGCTCCTGAGAAAAGAGCTGGTGTTCTTCGCTCCGAGTCTCATAATTCTGGTGTAGTGGAACAGGCGTTAGAGCCAATATCGCATCTCAAAGTGAAAGACAAGGAGAGGACTGAAAATAAGATAAAATCTTTGAATGTTTTGAAAGTAAAAGATAAGGAAACCAGTGAAAAAGAGTTGAAATCAAAGAGTGTTCCAAATGTGCACTTGTCATCTCTTGATGAAGTAATTACCAGAAGATCTTCTGCTGAAGCTGTCAAAACAAAAGATTCTGTTTATGCACGCAAAAAGTTGATTGCCGGTTCCAATGATTCAATCTTGAAAGAGATAGTGCGTGATACAGAAGATCCATTAGAGCTTGCTTTAAAATCTGCTGGGCGTAATCATTCCTCTCTGACAAAGCTGGGACCTTCTCTTCCTAAACGGCGAGTGATCCAACTTGCGGACCCCGTTGATAGCAGATCGGCTTACCTACGTAAGCTAGAATTTGCAGCCAGACGATCTAAGCCTCCAAACATGGACAACTGGTTCAGGCCAATACTAGAGATGGATTACTTTGCGGCTGTGGGATTGGATACTGCACAGGATGATGAGAATATGGCCCCATGTGATCTAAAGGAGGTTCCTGTGAGTTTCGAGTCTTCCCAGCAGTACGTAGAAATATTCCGACCCTTGGTTTTGGAAGAGTTCAAAGCACAATTACGTAGTTCTTTCCAAGAGGTCTCTTCACTAGAGGAAATGTCTTGTGGCAGTTTATCAGTGGTCTCAGTTGAAAGAGTTGATGATTTTCATCTTGTTCGATGCGTCCATGACGAGCATGATCCTGCAGTTGCTGGCGGGTGTATGGAAAATGACTTAGTTTTACTCAGTAAGCAGCCTTTGAAGAATTCTCCCAATAAAATTCATGTAATAGGGAAGGTATGGACTTCTGCTTGATTCTTTATCTGCCAAGGATTTTTTGTTTTTTTGTTTATGTATAATTTGTTTATGGTTTTGGTAAAGACAAATTTAGCCTTTTAGATGAAACTCGAGCTTTCAAGATTAAGGAGTGAGCTAGTGGTTTTCTTCAACTCACCAAAAGATTTTTAAAACTTTACTTTTATGTAAAAAATTCTATATTTGACCATGAGTATATGGCAAGACAGCCCTGTTGAAGTATTTATGATTGTCCGAAGTCTTTCAGCATTTCTCTAAACATTATTCCAGTCGCTCAAAGTGTAAGACGCTCTGTATTTAGAGTGTTTCTGAGGATTTTAGATTAGTGGAGTTTCTCTCTTTGATCACCAACTAGGTTTTTATTTGTTCCTTGCAATGAGTGTCTCATGTTATACCTTCTAAAAGGAAAGAAAAGGAGGTTATTGAATTTTTTTAAGGAGTTGCCATTCTATCAACAGCTCCTTAAAAAATATTACCACCCTAGCTGTGTAAGGGCTTAGGTTGTCTGTACCCTTACCATTTTGATCACAAGGAGCTAGTTTGTGATAATGAAGTATATGTGGACAGTTTGCTACTTCAAGATAGATCAGAACAAGAAGAGCCTTTCTTTAAAAAAAAAAAAAAAAAGAAAGAAGAGAAACAAGAAAAGCCCAATAAGCCATTTTGATTTCTTCCTGCATACTCCAAGGCAAAATAACTGAATAAGTATCTTTGCTAAGTAGTTTACTATGAAATTTATAATAGGAATATTTATAATAGTTGGGCCTCAACCATCACCTTAAGGTTTTGGTTGAGTTGGNNCCAACGGGCATTTGAGTGAGGGAGCGTAATAGGAATATTTATAATAGTTGGGCCTCAACCATCACCTTAAGGTTTTGGTTGAGTTGGTTCATCTATCAATTTAAACCAAAAGGTCCATACTTGCAAGAATGCGTGACTGATTTTTTTCCTCTGTCATGACCTTTCATGTTATTAAAATACTAAGTTTGTTCATTAAAGTCGTTCAGTGTGTTTTATTCTCTTATCTTCGGTACATATGTTTTGGCGTGCATTCCAGGTGGAGAGACGTGAAAAAGACAACAAAAGAAGGCTAAACATGCTGCTAATCAGATGTTATCTTCAAGGTGGTTCTTCACGTCTGAATCGAGCTAGAAAGCTACTACTTGAAAGAAGTAAATGGTTTCTGGGTCGTATAATGAGCATTACTCCTCAATTAAGAGAATTCCAAGCACTTTCGTCAGCCGAAGTTATTCCTGCCATACCAGTGGTCTTGAGGCCTGCCCATCATTTCAATTCTTTCAAGGAGCATAATAAGGTAAATTTGAGCAAGTTGTCGCAGCCTATGCAGAAAGTGCTCAGGTCAACTTTTAATGAGAGTCAGATGCAAGCTATCAGCGCTGTTGTAGAATCCAGGGATTCTAAGAATGACTTTGAGTTGTCTCTTGTCCAGGGTCCTCCAGGTTAATGTGTGACCTATCTATTTTGTTTGAAGTTGACATCTAGTCCCCCCCATCCCAATTTAAATTGCCCTCATTTGATTTAGGTGGTGGAACGATGTTGGCTATGACATATATTTTCTTCAAGTATATATTGTAGTCACAGATTTTTAAAATGATAAGATGACGATAATTTTATAAATTTTGCAAAACAGTCTACATTGTAGCTTTACTTATATCTGAAGAAATGAATGGTTAAAGTAGTCAAATGAGGACAATAAATTCGGGATGGAGGTAATTCCATTCTATTCCTTTTTTTTGATAACATTTGTATGCAGGTACTGGAAAGACACGCACAATCGTTGCTCTTATCAGCACTTTGCTGGCGCTACCATCACAGTCAAGTGCTACGGAAAAACAATTCAGTGGAAGTGTAAAAATGATGTCCACTCCATTTGCCAATTTCAGGAAGTCCATAAGTGAGTCTGCTGCCGTTGCCAGGGCTTGGCAGGATGCTGCTTTAGCTAGACAACTTAATAACGATAAGGAGAAGGATGCAAGATTGCCAAAAACATCAGTGAGAAAGAGAGTGCTTGTCTGTGCACAATCGAACGCTGCAGTTGATGAATTAGTCTCAAGATTAGCTGGTGAAGGACTTTATGGTGTTAACGGGAACATGTACAAACCTTACCTTGTACGTGTTGGCAATGCAAAAACAATTCATCCAAATTCATTACCCTTCTTCATTGACACACTAGTGGAACAACGCCTTGAGGAAGAAAAGCTGGCAGTTGCAGAGAGGAAGAATGAGTCAAATGAAGAATCGTCTTCATTGTTGCGCGAAAGTTTAGAGAAGATAGTTGATCGTATTAAATTTTATGAATCTAAACGTGCCAATTTGGAAGATGGACCCTCAGAAAAAAATGTTGCCTGTGAGGATGAAAATGACAAAGTTGATAATGGCAAGAAGTTATCTAGTTCAGAGCTGGAAGCTAGATTGAGAAACCTGTATCAGCAAAAGAAGGATATGTACATGAGGCTAGCAGCAATACAGTCACGAGAAAAGAAGGTTAATGAAGAAACTAGGGCTTTGAGAAACAAACTACGGAGGTCAATACTAAGAGAAGCTGAAATAGTTGTAACAACACTCAGTGGGTGCGGTGGGGATCTCTATACAGCATGCTTTGAATCTACATCCAATAGCAGAGGCAACCTATCTGAACATAACTTGTTTGATGCTGTTGTCATTGATGAAGCTGCACAGGTTTATTTATTTACTTTTTTTTTTGTTGGTTAACATGCATATGTAAAGATTTATATTCTCACATTTCTCCTTTTGGTTGATTCTTCTTCTTCTTTTTTTTTTTTTGGTTTGTTTTTGTTTTTTTTTTTTTTTTTTTTTTTTTTTTTTCTTTATTTCCTGATATTGTGCTACTCTGACATTTTTTTGTTACTATAGGCCTTGGAGCCAGCAACTCTAATACCACTCCAGCTTCTAAAGTCAAGTGGTACAAATTGCATCATGGTAGTAACAAAGACTTCTTGGGTTTTACTCTCTATAGCATGTTAAATGGAAATTAATATCATCATTTTGATTCTTGAAGGTTGGTGACCCAAAACAACTTCCAGCTACAGTACTTTCTAGTGTTGCCAGCAGATACTTGTATGAATGCAGCATGTTTGAGCGTCTACAAAGGGCTGGTCATCCAGTCATCATGCTCACTGAACAAGTAATTTGCTCAATTGCTTCATAAGTCAAATGATAATATGGTACCTGCATTTGTTATTGGAAGACCTTTCTATTAGTATCATAAGATTGCAGTACTTTTCCTGTCCCTTTCAACTTATACTGTTTGATATCGTCAAGATTACATAGCTGAGCTCTTCTTTCTTTCATTGCAGTATCGAATGCATCCCGAGATAAGTAGCTTTCCTTCCTTGCATTTTTATGATGGCAAGTTGCTGAATGGTGTTCAGGCATCAAGTAAAACATCATCCTTTCACAAAACTTTGGGTCTGGGGCCTTACATATTCTACGATGTCACTGATGGCAAGGAGCATTATGGCAAAAACTCTGGGTCCTCGTCCCTTTATAATGAGGCTGAGGCTGATGCTGCCATTGAAATAGTGAGATTTCTTCAGAGAAGGTATATTTGGACTTACTATCCACAAAAGTGTTCTACTTAGTTGAAATTTATGATTCTTGATTTCTTGATTAATTTGGACAGGCATCCTTCTGAGTTTGTGGGTGAAAGAATTGGGATCATCACACCATACAGGAGTCAACTTTCCCTCTTACGATCAAGATTCTCCAGTGTATTTGGATCTTCTATTTCTTCTGAGATGGAATTCAACACAGTAGATGGTTTCCAGGGTCGAGAGGTTGACATACTTATCCTCTCGACCGTAAGATCTGGAGAAACATGTCCAGAAACACGGAGAGTAAATTCATCCATTGGGTTTGTTGCTGACGTAAGACGAATGAATGTTGCTCTCACAAGAGCGAGGCTCTCTCTGTGGGTTTTGGGCAATTCTAGGACACTACAAAAAAATGGTGATTGGGCTGCTCTAATGAAAGACGCTGAGGAACGGAATTTAGTTATCACTCTGAAGAGGCCTTATAAATCTGTCTTTGAGACACTCAGTAAAAGCTCCAGTTTTAAAAGGTCTGACAACATTCGCGATGACATTGTCCGTGAAGAGGTTGATAAAAGTCAGCCAGTCATGCGAACTGAAAGTAACTATGAGAACTATAAACGAGAGAAAAATCGCATGGAAATGAGGCATAAGCATGATAAGTATGAAGCAAGAGAAGGTTTGCAGGATGCCAAAAACAGAGAGGGTGCTACTGATCAGCACAAAAAACTTCCTCAAAAACAACAGTTTAAGAAGGATTCTCGCAAGAGTTATAAAGAAAAAAGTACAAGGGGAGTCGAACAATCTTTGTCAGGTAGAAGTAGTCATGATAAGTTCTCTGATTTAGAGCCAGGTGGAGTAGAGCAGGTTAAGAACCAGGGTAACAAGGGTGGTTTAACAACTCATGAGAATCGCAAACTACTTGGTAAAAGAGCTGATGAGTCCGGACAAACTTCTGTTGAGATTGAGAAGCCCAAAGACTTGAGCTCCAAAAGAAAACAACAGCGAGAGGCTGTTGATGCCCTTCTTTCCTCATCCCTTATTTCTTCAAAGAAGTCTACAAATTCATCAAAGACCATACCGCGGAAGAGATCTCTTTCACCATCATCAAAAATTGTTGCCTTAAAACCCACCAAACAGCAGAAAGGTATACCTTTTTCCATAATGCTAAATGTGACATTTAGCATTATTCTCTTTTCATCCTGCTGTAACTTTGGATGTATATAATCGTAGGATAATTTCCGAAATATCGTTGGCTTTTAGTTACTAATGGAGCTATATGGTTTTATGCTGTTTTAATTGATGGATTACATGGTTGATTTATCAAAGGGAGAATACTCCGTAGTCAATGAGATAGAGATGAGAAAGATAGTAGATGTATCTTTTGTCTGGACTAACACATGATCCAAAACCATATGCTATTCCCCTCTCTCTGTTGAAGACTATGTTGTTTGGGCTCTTCAATATTAACTCATGTACCTGTGCCGGACATTCGACACTCAGGATTTTATTTTAGACCAAAAGCATAATTTTTTTTTTTTCATAAAATAGCCGAATCCGACACTTGGGCACACACCCGCGTCAGATACTTTTAACGGAGTCCAAGCAACATAGGTTGAAGATATTCCTTTTTTTCATTCATATACACAACATGTGCTATTAGGAATAAATGATAAATCCTTCAGTATTTTTTCTGCGATGCTTAATTTCTTATGTATTGGTGTGGTGCCTTATGCTAACTTATACATCATGCTATCTCCTTAAAGGAGTAAGTTTCTTCCTCAATATTGGGGGTTTTTATAGGTCATATTTTTTCAAAGAGTCTGATTAGTTGTTGCATTGCTAGATAATCAAGCTGATAAGAGAAATCTGACAAAAGATAAGTCTTTGGACTCCCTGACATTAGGAAAGAGAAGATAGTACACATCCTGTATCTTGATGAAGAATGCAAGATGGGCGCATATCTCACGGCTCTAATCGAAAGAAATGGCTGTACTCTACGATCTCCAATTTCTTGATAAAAAAAATGAAGAGACAACTGCAGAGGTTGGTTACTGGTCTTTTGCTTTCAGATTGTATTGTCATCTTGTGAAAGAAACCTTTACATTAGACATCTCGTAGTATGATTTCAAACTTGTGTTAATGCTCTCAAAATATTAACCCTCAAAATATATACTGATAAAAAAAGCCCCGAAAGCTTTTAATAACTTGATAAAAAGCTTCTATTTTTTTTTTCTTTTTACCGTATTTTGCTTTGAGAGTCAGTTAATTAGCCAAAATGGACACGTATTTATGTTTTAGGTGGTAGACTATGTGCGTTGCAACTCGGGACAGGTGTTCTACTAATTTTGGTAGTTCTTTTGATTGGAAAATATTTGAGCTGTCCAGAAGCCATCTACCGAGCTAGACTACTTTCAAGATAAACTACCCTGACAAGGCACAAGAATTGGTTATCTGAAGGAAAACAGTCCGTACTTTTGAAGGTACACTGTTTTCCAGGCAATTCTTCATCTGTCAAGATTTAGAAAAATAAATGATTTTGGAAAATATCATTTTTAACATTTTTCCTGCCAAATAGTTTTTCATACTTCACCTTTTATAGTATTTCATCAAAAAACTGGCTTGCCCACCTCGATTTTGCGCATTTTGTGTGTGGTTCCACAAGTAAAATTTGCACAATTATTTGTGAATTCCTGTCTTTTGTCTTTACACTATTTGTCTATGTGTATAACACCATTACATCGGTTCATTCTCTTCCTTGGTGTTAATCATTAATACGGAGTATTGATTTATAACAGTTGGTGTTTATTTGTTATTACTTGTTAGGCTCCATTCAGTAGAATGAATCGCGGTCCTTGTTTATGCATCTCTTGTCTCTTGATCAAGTTTACTTATTTATTCATCAATTATAATTTCATCTTAAGAATTTGTGGCTCTTCCCAAAACGTGCATCAGCATCTATTGCTCATTTTAAGTTTTTACTCCGTATTTGTTATGCTACTCCAGAGCTGTTGTAATTTATGCCTGTGTTGTTCCTGGACAGATCTTCCTGCATGATTTCAAGACGGGTTCATGAATTTGTAGGAGACAGAACAAAGCCATGTCTTACTTCCAAGTTATTTGGTTTTTCCGTTTTAGCAAATCTAAGCAGGACATAATAGTCCAGGTACTTATCTCTTTGTAAAGCCAACTTTCATCCTCTTCTACATCTGGACATCACCTGAGGGTAATTTTTTTCGTTTACTCGGGTGAACTACCAGTGTTCCAGAAGGATTGTACAGGAATCAGGATGCATACTTGCTTAGGATGTGCCTTCGAAAATTGTACAAATGAATTTTGACTACTGGCTGATAAACTGTGCCCATCTGATTTTCTCACTGAACAGCCCTGATGATATTTTTGACTCGTAACTACTCGGAGTTTCCGACTGGTTTTCGAAAGCTATCAATCTCCTTTTACCCCATATTTCTTATCCTTTTCGCATCGGTTCTGCATCAATAGTGAAAAAGACTTCAAAAATTAATCAAATTGATCGAGAATCTCATCATCTGTTAGGTGGCCTAACGCCCTAACCGACCGACCAAGTTGGGCTGAGTGTCCCCTAGCTTGCTCAACCAAAGCCAGAGTGCTTAGGGGGTAACTGTTTTGTATTATCTACTCACATGGGCAGTACTTAATCCCGCAAATCTTGTGACCAATATACCCGCTCTAAGAGAGAAGAAAATAGAGAACGTATAAATCATTTTTGTAAACAAAATCTTTCACTTGAAACTAAAACCGCTTTTTCTTATTGAACAACTGAACGAGTGAATATTCTAACATAAGTGTTCCTTGGACTGTCCTTAAAACTGTTCTAATTGTTAGAATTGCCCCCGAGCAATCGTTATGGAAACATTTTGAACATATTTCATGCGGTGTAATTATTAATGGAGATCAATAATTAGATGACATTTTCTTATTATCTTATTATTAATGTGTTAATATGATTGATGGGGCATATTCTGCACTCGCTGATCGAGTCAACATATTGAGCAAGGTCAAAGACATCCACAGCAAGTCAACGTATTAGACAGCCTAACCGACTCAGC
>LHUT01001229.1:0-12410 GCA_001412135.1 Silene latifolia subsp. alba
CCATTTCCCTCCACTTTTGCTATCCAAAGACACCCTTACTGTTCTTGCCGTTGCTATTTTTGTTGGATCAATGTAGTATTGGAGGCATGGATTGTGGATGGTACCGGGTTGTTTACTAATGAACTAGTCAGTTTTTAGATGATACTGTTTTTTCTTTGTTCCGATACCATGATACCATCTGATCAGTGACCAGTGTTTTCGCTTTCTGTTGACCATTATTTTGACTTGGTTTGACATTGTGATTTCGGTTTAGTCTGTAGCATTTTATCCAATTATTGGCATTATTTTGGGAGACTAAGAAGTTCCCAGGAAAAAAATAATTGCTTTGATACATGGTTTAGTATGAAGGGGAGCCTTGGCGCACCGGTTAAGGTGTTGCTTTGTGACCGTGAGGTCACGGGTTCAAGTCTTTGGAGCGGCCACTTGCCAAAATGGCAAGGCTTGCCCCAATTGCACCCTTGTGGTGGGACCCTTCCCCAGACCCTCGCCTGGCGGGGATGCCATCGTGCGCCGGGCTGCCCTTTATACATGGTTTAGTATGTTGTATTGTAGTTCCTGGTTGAAATGTGCCCTGGCCCCTGAGTTACTCGTAAAGTTAAGCGTGACATTATAGTGCTATGACTTAAAAAACAGTCAAGGGATTGGATAATGGATCTAGTTTGTGCATCTTTTCGTTCATAGTGTGATATGATATCCCTTTATTTGGTCTATGACCATTCAGCCATGGATGCAAAAAGACTTGGCGAGGGGATACGAGTCTAGTTTTAAACAGAAACAAAGATTCTGATATGTCTGTTGTCTTCTAAAAAAGATTGTTTTCAGTTTTCTGAGTAGGATATTGGGAGGTACGGAGTATATAATTTAGGTGTTACACCATTTTTGTTCTCTATTTGGTTGTGTAGTAATGCAGTGTTTGCATTTGGCAACAGATGAAACTACTTGTTTGTAGTGCTTTAAACTTGATATGAACTAGTCACTTATTTACCTTTTCGAGTTGTGAGTAACCTGTGGAAATGAGATGCTAATGAGCTTCCTCAATGTAAAAATCATGTCTTGAAGATGAAAATTGTGTCTTTAACCTCAAAGCCTTACTTTTTCTTAGCTGGCAAAACCTCGCTAACAGGTCTGCCTTTAACTTCTCTCGTTTGCATGCATATGCTACTATGCTAGCCTTGTGACGAACATTTCAGACCATTCTGCGCATGTGCCCCCCTCTCTTTTTTTTAAACATTACTCCAGTAATTTCTGTGTTTACTTTTGTCTTCATTGAATCAAAACTTGAGGCTGTTAATAAGTTGCCTTTTCTATACATTGGTGCGTTTCAGCTGATCCTAAAGAAGGTGATGATGGTGGGTTCATCGACTCAGACCATCATTGGCAGGCCTATCTTGCCAGAGGCGGAAGTTCATGCTATTGTGGAGGAACATGTAAGATCTTTTGTGAACGTTTTCTTCTTTCATTTTTTTTTCTGCTCAAAGCAGTTTCTGTTCTAGCTCAAACATCGCATGTTTGGTCATTTTCACAAATTTATCAGAAACTATTACAGAGTATATAATAGAAACACTTGTGATTTTGATGAAGTTTGGTTAAAAATTTAAGGGATATTCTCTCGTGTACCCCTGATCTTTTTCGTTTTCTAAGGCGTACCCCTCGTTTTTCACAAAAAAACTTTTGACCGACAATAATTCCCTGTTACAAGTTCAGAAAACGGTAATTTTTGATTTAATTCTCTTTAATTTGTGCAACAAAAAGACAAGGAGAAAATTACATTACGAGTACTAAATAGCTCAACTCGTGCCTTTTCTTTTCAGGCTTTAGATGCCAAGGTGATAATATTTAAAAAGAAGAGGAGAAAGAATTACCGGAGGACAAAAGGTCACCGTCAGGTAAGGCTACAACCATGAAATTCATTTACTCTCAAGTCTTTCCACAATCCTTTAGTTGCTAACACACAAATGATTCTACAGGAATTAACCCGTTTGAGAATTACCAACATCCAAGGGGTTGACAAGGCAGAAGCACCATTACTTGGAAAGTCGTCGAAAACATCTGCTAAGAAAGAGGAGAAAGTAGCAGTTCCTGCATGAATGGAAGTTCAATACATTTGATGTAGTTAGCAACTGGTAGGTCGATTGTTTCAATGATTTTATGTCATCTTTGCCGAATGTATGTTAGAACCTCATGTCACGGAACGTTGTAAGATTAGTGTTTTTTTTATGTTGGCAGTGTAAAAGTTTGCTCACTTCATAAAGCCTCATGAAGAGCTAGGATCTTCTCCCTCGGATGTACCGGTTGCAGCATTACTAGTGCCAAGTGGGGTGTTGGATGAAATGGTCTCACATGTTACGAGCGTTTCATTGTAGTTTTTTTGTGCTCCGTAAGAGACTTCTTTCTTTAGAACATCATAATTATTTGCACAAAATCGTCGAAAACATCTCATTTAATTATATGAATTGCAAATAATTATGATGTTCTCAAGTGAGACAGTTTCATGTACGATTTTGTGCAACTCGTACCTGATTTTGAGACAGTACCTCTTAGTCCGGCATTGGTTGTGTTGGTTAGCCAAACGCTTGAGATCCGTTATACCAGAGTAACCTGACAAATAATTACAGACTACATTTTCTTTTTCTTTTTCTTTTTCTTTTTGTTGTGTGTATGAACAGAAAATTGATCTACATTTTCACTTCCACCGATCATATTAAGGAATTTTTCTCTAACGATGCATTTCATAAACGGTTTGCCGGTAAAATGGTTGAAATTCTTAAATAATAAAAATAGTAGTCAAAACTGCATCGACCTTCTTGACATTATAACATAAGAAACGCATGCAATTTATCTACCTGGTGAGTCATTTTAATTTGTTTCGTTATTATGAAAAAAAACTAAAAAGACCTTGATTGGTCATTTTTCCTTGAGCAAAATATATTCGTTTTTTATCGCCCTTAAAAACATTCCGTAAAGTTGATAGCTACAATATCATTTCCGAAAAAAAAAATACTCCATGGTCCGGAGTTCGTCACACAATGTGTGCTGTATGCCTGTATGCACTATGCAAGTATGCAGCCTCAGCTCTTTAAGATATTATGTACAAAGGTTCTAATATTTATATTGCTGAGAAAGAAGCAAGAGGGATCCGTGGCGCAATGGTAGCGCGTCTGACTCCAGATCAGAAGGTTGCGTGTTCGATTCACGTCGGGTTCAATTGCCCGAACTAAGCCCCTCTCTTTTTAATTTTTCACAGTCGGCTCATCATAATCCGACCCGAACCCATTTTACCCGCAAACAAGCTTTTTTTTTTTTATTTTATTTTTCTACTTTTTTTTATTTTTGAGTTTTGACAACTATAACCCGCAAACAAGCTGAAGTGCTTAACCCATCTGAGATTCCAGTTTTCCCACTTTCCTCCAATTTTGTCCCCAAAACCTCTCAACAATGCTCTCACTAGGTATTTCCTTCCTCTCCTTCTTTGATCATTTTTTTTTGTATTTTTTTAAAGTTTAATGTTCTTGAATAGTAATTGTAAATCAATAATCATGAGCAGAAGTTTGAGTTCAACTGCTTAAACCTTACAATTTATTTCCCGGGTCGTCACAGACCCCGTCCTCAAAGAATAAAAAGCTAAACAAATGATTGGGTCGGAAGCAATATATGGAAGTATGGAATGGAACATTATGTATGATTGATGAATTAGCTTATGTGGTTAAATTTGTGATCAATTTGATTTATTGGTGATTTTGGAAAGATAGTTTCTTTGTGTTCATATCGTTGCTCGAATGAGTTAGACAAGTGAGGTATATTAGAATGGGTGGTTTTATATGCTATTGTTTTTTTTCGGGTTAGTTTCAAATGATCAATATAGGGGAAAACTGGAGAATTCGAGTAATAGCTGTTACTCTCTCCGTCCCGGTCAATTGTTGTCCTTTGGTTTTGGCACAAAAACCAAGGAAAGAGGAGGGGGCCAATTACTAGATGACAAGTGGACCAAATAGTGTGTGAATGACCAAATTTATCATCAAGTTCATTCCTGTGTTACTCAGACACGCCGACACGTGTCGGACACGGCTATTTGGCGTGAATTTTCCTGTTTTGTGGTCTAAATTGAAGTGTCGAAGTAACATAGGTTCATTCTTAAAATAGAAAGGACAACAATTGACTTAGACATCCCAAAATAAAATAGGATAATAAATGACCGGAACAGAGGGAGTATTTTATTTGCTCGGACTGCGAAGTTGTCGCTAATCGATAATTTGTCTACTTTGTGGTGAATGTCGGAGTTGGGGGGAGGTGGAGGGGGCTTTGTAGGGGTAGTATGGACACTGCAGTTATTTCTGATCTTGAGGCGGTCAATTGGTGGAGGAATGGAGGAAGATCCGTAGTGGTTGGAAGTATGGAGAAAATATTTGGTGAGCCGTTAAGGTGTTCAATTGCTCTATGGGATGAGTGGTAAAATTATAGCATCTATCTAAAGTTATGTACGACCTTCTTTTCGTACATCAATTGCAAACATGTCTCTCTCATTCCATGCTTGTGGAGGGAGAAAAGACGTACTCCCTCTGTCCCCGGTCAGGACATTTGTTGTCCTTTTCCATTTTGGGGTGTTTCAGTCAATTGTTGTCCTTTCTATTTTAAGATTGCATTTGATGGGCAATTTGATCATTCACACTCAATTTGGTCCACTTGTCATCTTATAATTGGTTCCTTCCCCTTTCCTTGGTCTTTCTGCCAAAACCAAAGGACGGAAGTACTTATTAAGCGAACGAGTGAACCATTCAACAGTACTAGTGCTAAATCAACGGCTGTTAGTTGGTGAGCTTTGATAGCTTCTTGTGACGCTGTTCACTTCTGCTTGATTTCCCCATTTTTGTGGACTGATTATACGGTTGCTTTAGTTTTTATTAGAAATACATGGACCTTCTCTTTCTGTTGTTTCTCCGATAAATTTACTATTTCTCGTTTCTGAACTTGTGTGAGTACCTATTCTATTTGTTTCATATCTTAATTAAATATCCCTCTCTTTTCCCCTTCCCTCTTTCAGCTTGGTCATGGGAAGAAATTTATGACGATTGTGGGACTCCAGTAGAAAGATTATGGTCCAAGGAAGTTGCTGTTATCTGATACACCTTTTAGGTTGATTGATAACGGATTAACGGTGTACTACTGGGCGGGCTTGGATTTCAGATGCTAAATGGATTCAAATTTCGTAGCGATTAATGGAGACTTTGAGCCTGGTTCAGACATGGAATTTGAGTCCCATGAGGCTGCATATGAGTTTTATAAAGAATATGCCAAGTCTGTGGGGTTTGGAACTGCTAAGCTGAGCAGTCGTCGTTCTCGAGCTTCAAAGGAATTTATAGATGCAAAGTTTTCATGTATTCGGTATGGAAACAAGCAACAGTCTGATGATGCCATAAATCCTCGACCTTCTCCAAAGATAGGTTGTAAGGCGAGCTTGCATGTTAAAAGAAAACCAAATGGAAAGTGGTATGTGTATAAATTTATTAAGGAGCATAATCATGAACTACTACCCGAGCAAGCTCATTTCTTCCGAAGCCATAGGAATAGCGACTCGCTTAACAACGATGTCCGTGCTCGGAAACGCAAAATTTTAGCTTCTCTGTCCAAACAGTTTAGTAGCTATCAAAATGTCGGGTGTTCGGATAGTTTTATGAGAAGTCAGCATGACAAAGGCCAAAGCTTGTCTTTAGAATATGGAGATGCACAACAACTGCTAGACCTTTTTATGCAAATGCAGGAAGATGATCCGAGATTTTTTTATGCTGTTGATTTGAATGAGGAGCAACGACTGAGAAATGTGTTGTGGGTTGATACGAAAGCCTTAACTGATTACACTTACTTTGGCGATGTCGTATCTATTGACACTACATACTTCACAAACAAGTATAAGAGCCCACTACTTCTTTTCGTTGGAGTCAACCATCATATTCAACCGACATTACTTGGATGCGCACTGATTGCAAATGACACAGTACATACTTTTCTCTGGGTATTGCAAACATGGCTCATAGCAATGGGTGGTCGACCTCCTCAAGTCGTCCTTACTGATGAAAGTAAGGCGTTGAAAACGGCTGTTAGAGAAATTATGCCTGAGAGTCGTCATTATTTTTGCTTGTGGCATATTTTGGAAAAGATTCCAAAGCGTTTAGAAGCAATAAGCGTTTGGCTTGAAGATTTCATGAAGAAATTTAGCAAGTGCATGTGTCGATCGTGGACGGAAGAGATATTTGAAAAGAGATGGTGGAAGTTGCTTGAGAAGTTTAAGCTTCAAGACAATGAATGGCTAAGATCTATTTATGAAGCTCGCATGCACTGGGTGCCTGTATTTACACAGGGTGTATCTTTTGCAGCGTTGTCCACTTCATCACGATGTGATTCTGTGAACTCTTATTTTGATAAATTTGTTAATCCCGAGACTTCTGTAAGAGAGTTTATTGAACAATATAAGGTCCTTTTGGGTAATAGATTTGAAGAAGAGGCAAAGGCGGAGTTTGAAGCATGGCATGAAGCTCCTGAGTTTAAATCACCTTCGCCTTTTGAGAAGCAAATGGCGTGGGTGTACACACATGAAATCTTCAAGAAGTTCCAAGTAGAGGTATTAGGAGCTGCGGCATGCCATCTTAAGAAAGAGAATGAAGACATCAACATTGTAACATATACTGTTAAAGATTTTGAGAAAGATCAAGAATTTACGGTGGAATGGAACGAGTCAAATTCAGATATCAGTTGCTTGTGCCGTTTGTTTGAGTACCAAGGCTATCTTTGTCGACATGCTATTGTTGTTCTTCAGATGTCAGGTGTGTGTACTTAATTTTTTAAATGTAAATATATGCTTTTCGTTGTTGCTCAAAACTTCTAGTGCTTTGTCAACACTATTTACGCAGAATATATGTTTATTAGAGAGATTTTTAAGTCCACCCAGTGTATGGCGTCATTATACACCCTTAGGGCCATAGCCAATGAAAAAATTAGATTTACAAGAATTCGCACACGTCACAAAATGATATCCAAGTGAAATGAAAAAGGAGGCTTCTCATTGGATACGGTGTATGTGACGCCGTGACGGTGTGCACCGCCTGTATGATAATTTTTCATGCATGTAAACAGATAACATATTCTATGTTGCAAGATGTAACTGCAAACTACTTATGTATTTTCTATTTCTAATGGAGTCAGAGACTCATTATAGTTTGGCTTTAGAGCAAGATGGAATAAAGTAGAATGACTCAATACTCTCTATGCGCTTGCGGCTTCTTATGACATGAATTAGTTTTTGATGCAGTTTTTGCTGCAATTTTCATAGCGGGTCACCTAAAAACCTATGTTACTCCAAATTTTCTTATTTCTTTGTGTGCCGTAGCCGACACTAGACACTTGGTCATGGGTATGTTTTCATGAAAATGACCCATGCCCAACCATTGAGAACGATTCTACTCCCTCTGTCTCGGTCATTTGTCGTCATTTTCCATTTTTGGGTGTCTCAATCAATTGTTGTCCTTTTTATTTTAAGAAATGAACTTGATGAGCAATTTGATTATTCCCACTTGTCATTTAGTAATTGACCCCCTCCTCTTTCCTTGGTCTTTGTGCCAAAACCAAAGGACAACAATTGACCGGGACGGAGGGAGTATATCAGATACTCCTAAACGAGTCTGAATAACACAGCTGAAATCAGCCTTTAAAGCACTGGGTAGTATGGTTTTTACTTTTTAGTCTTGTTACAAATCCTGTTATATATCCATTGCCTATTCCCATGAGTCAATTTTGCTCAATTCCGTTTCAGGTGTGTTTAGCATTCCGTTTAAATATGTATTACAGCGCTGGACAAATGCTGCTTGGAGTAGGCATGTCATCAGTGAAAAGTTGGATGAAGTTCAGGCTAAAGTTCGTAGGTACAATGATCTTTGTCGAAGAGCCATAATCTTGGCTGAAGAAGGCTCATTATCTACAGAGAGTTATAACGCTGCAGTATCTGCCATAAGAGATGCGTTTCAGCGGTGCACTAGTGCAAATAGTTGTTTTGAAAAAGATTTGAGATCCGACTCTTTCTTCATTCATCATGACGAGGAAGATATTCAAGCTAGCCATTCAAGGATATCTGTCAGGGATCCATATATTGGAATGAATGAGGCTTGTGTAGTTTCAGGGAGACCTGAGGTTGGAAACGAGGTTGTTAGTGACAGGATTAACGTAAACACCAGAGTGGGGCCCGTGGTGGTGAGTTTTATAAAAAATTAATATGTCATTACTTAACCTATAAATTTCAATCTGGATTAGTTAGTGAATCCTAAATGCTGATTTTTGTATTTTGCAGGGATCAGTGCACAAAGATAAAGCGACTGTTGAATCACAAGACGGCTTTACCCAAATGGTATGTCAGACGGACCTATATACTTGTGTTGTTCTATACTCTGTCCATGACTCCATGCATTTGGTTTCAGTGCATTTTCGACCATTTCACTGCATTTCCCTTTTTTAATATACTTTGACAAGAGACAAAAATACCATTTTAAAAGTTTATAGGATCCACGCTCTAAATCCACTTGACAAACATACCCTTCTCGCCTGCAAGGGTGGAGTCCAATGGTTAAAACTTGGGTGTAATTCCCAGGAGACCCGGGTTCAAGCCTCCCCAAGAGCAAAATCTTGTGGAGCATTCTTGGGTGGCTTACCTGGTATATGTGGTTTGCAGGCTATCACGTACACCCGAGGGTTTACCCAATTCGCACCGAAGGTAGGGGCTGCGGGTTCTCTCGTCACCAAAAAAAAACATACCCTTCTCACTTGCCTCTCTTTTAAAACTCATGCCTTGCGGAAATGTACTGAATCCATATGAATAATGATGGGAGTATAGAGGTGTATTATTTCTTGATTTTTAGTCTTAAAAGGCTTAGGTTAGCCGCAAAACCACATTTTTCATGCTAGAGCCTAGAGGCGAGGGCACAGAAAGTGGTCTTTGTGAATTTTTTACGATTGCCTTTCTCATCAAGATTCACTCAACACTACAGGAAACTCAAAATACAAGGCCTGCTCATTTACATAATATGTTCCCTGTACATTTCCACAATGTAGTACCAAGTGTATTTCAAGGGCCAACACCAACGCAGTATCATAGCACATGGCAAGATAAACACCTTCAACGATAGTTGTATCACGAGAATCATGACCCCTATCTATGTCTGGGATTTATATTACAATCTCCGGGCAAGAGAAACTACAGCCCTTTTGATGGACAAGAAACGCCCAGTAAAGCCGGACAACAAGCATGAATGAGGTGCATCCTCCTATGTCGAGGTTTTTCTTGTATGTGGTATTTGTGTTCCGTGTCATCGTTAATTTTGACATTTGCAAGTTTTTATATGTTCTGTAGACTCTGTTGCTCTGTACATTTTGTACATAAATTGGTAGTTTAGTTTAGCCCCCCTTAGCTCAATGGGTTTTTTTGATGTATGCTCGACGTTGAATTATAAATATTTTAAAGATGAGGTTAATAGTTCGAACCTTCGCCCATCCTAGTTTTTTTTGCTTCAAAATCTATCACTGGTCATAGTGCCTTGGTAGGTAGGGGTGTGCATAATCTAGTCTAGACCGATTAGAACATATTCAGATTGAGCTCTTGTTGTTCCTTGGAACCGGTTCAGACTCGGCTACCTGGTCATTTGTCTTCTATCCAAGTTTCAACTGTATCATGAAGCATATGATCAATCGTCCGGTCTTTGGCTTATGAATTTATGATTGTCTCAGAATGTTGAATTTGAAGTCTATATTTGGCTTGGAAAAGCCAAAACCCGAGTTCATATTGACTCGAAAATTGTAGAAAATTCTTGTCGATTTTGGCTTCTTTGTTTCTTGTAAAAAGTTGGCTAGGAAACACAAACTCAGAAGTTGAATTGATTGGAAGCAAATAGTGTACCAAAATTAGCCTTTCTGACCCAAGTCTATTAACCTGGTCCTCGAACCGAATTAGAAATCGTTTTGATCAAACTCGAGCTAAGATTTGACCGAACTAATCTTTAAGATTCCTCGAACGGACTATCTTACTTATATGCTATTAGTCTGATTCTAATTTCTAAGTTCGAGGTGAGATTTGACCGAACCGATCTTCAAGATTCGTTGAACGGACGATCTTGCTTATGCTACTAATCTGATTCTATTTTTATAATATTTTTTTGGTGTACAGTGAGTTACAAGGGTAATTTTTATGCTGACTCGAATTCAAAGTGCAACCTCGACTTTATCAATTAAGCTAGTTAATATTAGCTAATCCGATTATAATTTCTAAGTCAATTTCTCCTACCATGTTATACACGTCTATAAGTGTGTAGACCACGCCCAACATCCCCATATATTCCCTTAATTGAAAATCAAGGTAACTAAACTTTTTTTTTTCCTGTTTATAATCATTATAATTACAAAGAAAAAGCAAGAAAAGTGAATAAAAAGTAGCTTGATTTTACTTTTCTATTTTCATCATTTTCAACTAAGAGTTTGTTGCATGTAAAGTAAGACCTTCATCACTTTATTTTTTCTTGTTTTCTAACCCCTTACAAAAAATGTTTACTTGGTCTTGCTTTAGACGGGTCATTTTGGTCTGAAGCAATAAACCGAGATTTTGTAACTATTTTACAGTCACATGTGACCACTATTGAAAAATAAGTTACCATAAGTTGTAACACTGACTGTACCATTGTGGTTACATTTAATCATAAAATGGTGATATATCCTATCTGAAGCTTCAAACGAAAAGTAACCGTCTGAAACAAAAATTTGCGAAAATTGTTAGATTGATAGGGTTTGATTTTCTTTTTTACATACTTTTCTATATTTCCGACATTATTTAGTGGCGGATCCCTCTTAGTTGACTCTTTGTGTTCATTTCACTCTTTTTTCAACCTTTTTTATTTTGTTTTATTTCTCATTTTATAGTAGAGTACTAGAGTTTGATTGTCCTCATTCTTGAGTCTTGGCTTTTTATGTTTTTTGATGGATCTTTGTCAATAATATTGATTTTTTTTAATGAATTCAAAATGGTGTTAAGAAATGCCAATGGTATTTGAAACTTGATATGGTTTTTGAAACTCGACGCGCGACAACATCACACGTATGTGTTATTTTACCAATTGAACTAGCTGATTTATTATAACATTACTTTTTTTTTTAATCTTGTAAACGGAGATTATCCTAGCGTCACAATTAGTCACATCATTGGTCGATAAAAACATATAGGAATTATTTACATTTCGTTTGAGTACTTGGTATGATAGAATCCATAGAAACGTATCGTTGTTAAAACTCATGTGATTATATCCATTATATGTTTCGCCTCGTTCATCTGGTGTCACCTGAGTTACAAGAGTAACACAACAGTATAAAGAGGAGGTAAGATTCAAATCTGCAATTTATTATCCACAATAGCATCATCATTTTGAGATAACACATTTGTACACGACTCGACTTTCGCATCCCCTATATACTAAAATAATAACACAACTCTAAATTTTCCCGCTCAAATTTCCCGCCTATGTATTCACCTTCTAATAAATGGCCCCCACTCTCAATAATTGATCTCACTCTAATCCTCTCTTTATTTACTTACTATATATAAAAAAACTTATTTTCTTCAAATTCTATTTTTACTAATAAATAATCATAGATATTAAATTACAAACTAAATTGTAAATAATTCTAATAATCATAAATTTTATCATTAAATTACAAATAAAGTAAGTAAATAATCGCTATAAACTCTAATATTTTTATCTAACAAAACCGTGCATAAATGCATGGGAACTACACTAGTAATTAGTTAATTAATTTTATTTTATTTTTGAAAAGAAAAAAGGGTAAAAAGGAAGACTAAAGTGATGGTAGTTTGTGTAATGAGTTCAAGTAAACAATCATTCCTCAGGTAACTAAGTCGAGATCGAGGGTGTGATTTCACAGTGTTGGGAGTTGTTGGAGCCTCCCTTTTGGACTTTTTCCCAACTTCTCCCTCGGGTACCCTTCTTTTCTAGCTAAAGCTACTACATTTTCGATTTTGGATAGATTAATTAACTATTAGTTTAATCATCTTAATTAAAAGTGTTGTTTAAGTTAAGTGGATTATCAAAGCAAACCTACTAATTCATCATACTCATTAATTTACCCTGTGTATCGAACATTTCAACTAACTTGGTAAAATTATAAAAGATGATATTAATGAGTTATCGTCCCTAATTCTGATAGCCGATTAATTATTAGGTAGTTGTATGATGAATATTGGCCCTCCATTGTCGGCATGATGTCATCTGTAAAAAAAAATAAAGAAGTAAAATGATTCATTAAACTGTCTATTGAGCGAAAAATTAGGTGTCAATGTCTCACTATGTACCAATGATGTCTTAGTCTAGTGG
>LHUT01001229.1:40022-55588 GCA_001412135.1 Silene latifolia subsp. alba
ATCCCCTTCATCTTTCATGCATAGCTTAGAAATCCCGTCTTTCTAGCTTCGTTTCGCCCGTTCCCGCCTCAATTTCTGCAAGGGGGCCAAAGTGTCATAGTAAAGGGAATCGGGACTAGAAACGAGAGTAAAGGGGGTACAAAACCGCCTTAAATGGGGTCGAATATGCATGAAAATAGAGGGAAAAAGAGTGCAAAATGGTCCTATATCAATGTTGTAAATTGTAATTCGGGTAATTATATGTATATAAGTCATAAAATATATGTATGTCATGAAGCTGATGTATTATGTAATTGAACACTTTTTTATTTAATCTAAACAATGAACAATGCTCTCATCTATTAACAATTAATTCGTATAAAGTTAGTGGCCCTTGAAATCAGGAAGTAAAAAACTGCATTTGACTATTTGACTTTCAACCACAGGCTGACAACTCAGCTCTGTGGTTGTTTGTTTAATAAAGAGGATTGGTTTGATCAAATTGGATGCTCGAAATCTTTAAAAATCGAATAACTAAAAAATTTATTGCTAAGAGTGAGTACACTACTAGCCTGGTAGAATCGGTATGAGATTCTTTATTCTTATACTTCTTTACTTTGGCTTCTTGTAGGCTATTTAGATAAAATCTCCTCTTTATGTTACTGATTATATGACGCTTGCAGATGTCTCCTCGCTACAAAATTTTCAACTCCTGTTGGCCGTCTTTGAAAGGTGGTCCATGAGAGGTTTGCTTCTAGCTGACATTTTGTGATGATGTCGAGAATATGTTATAGAGAACTACATGAGATAATGTGTGTGATCACATATTCTCAATTCTTTATTGTTCTTCCGGCAGACTAGTTATAGACTTGAGGAAGAGGATGGTATTGGGTGAGGAGGGTGGGGAAGGTGATTTATTCCATGGGCGTGGCTCGTGGGTTGGGAAAGATAAGAGAGGAGATGTTAGGAAATAGATTTGTGAGAGGGGGGAGATTAATATTACTCCCTCCAATTCTCTGGAAATGCATACTTTATTCTTGTTACTAAAACCACCTCACTTTATTAGGGATACTTACCACTCCACTTACAACATTAATCTTTTCACAAAAAGTAAATGGATGGAGGGTCAAGCTAGAGCACACATATAGAGAAGCTAACAGAGCGGCCGATTTACTTGCCAATAAGGGAGTTACATCGAGTACTTTAATTACGCACTTTGATTTTCCTTTTAATGAACTTCGTCCAATCCTTAGGGAGGATATTTTTGGGATAGCTATTCCCCGTGTAATAGTTAGTAGTTAATTTTGGAGCTTTGCCCCTCTTTTGCACCCAAAGAAAATAAAAAAATAAATGGAAGCATTTCCAAAGAATGAGAGAGTAATAGGCAATTATTTTTGGATTGTTATAATTACAATACTATACAATAATTTTTTTTTTTTTGAAAGAAACTATACAATACAAGTTTTATGGTAAAACTAAAAATCTTATACATGTTATAAAATATATAGTGGTTGACCATTATACCCTTCGTTCCTAATCATTGTAACCCTTCACCAACCATTGTAATCCTTCACCAACCATTGTTACCCTTCGTCATTATACATTGTTATGGATGTGTATATATATTCACACATATTGTACATGAAAGATAATAAGAATACATTATTACATTCTTTTACATTATTTCCTCTCTTCTCATATAGATTTATAACACGTTATCAACACGATTCTCTATTCAAGATCGATAACAAATTTGGGAAAATCAGCAAATTTAGGTTTGTTGCAAACTTATATTTATTCAACTGTGATTTCGATTTATACTTAACAATTCTACCAAATTAATTTGTAAGTATTTCTATGTATACTAAAATTATATTACTATGATTATGATACATTTTTTTTTATTTTTTTGTTATATGCATTCACTTGTATATTTGAATTCATTTGTTCACATAATCACAAGTTTTAAACTTAGTTAATCATTTTTATATTCCTATAGTAGATGCGCGAGGTATGTATACTTTACTTATGCATGATTCAATATTTTATTGCCCCAAGATTGTTGATGATCGAATGCTTCGGAGCACTATGTGATTGTTGTATTTGTTTGAAGAATATTAAAACCTCTATATATATTTGTCATGTGTGAATTATAACGTGTACGATAATTTAAGATCATGTCTCAGTGATATTATTCATTTGCATCTTTGAATCTATATTCAAAAATGTTAGTAATTTGGCAATCTTTGATTTTTTTTTTTTCGAATTTCGGTATAATTATTAATGATATTTATAAATTTGCAAGTTAATTCATATATGGGATCATGTTAGCATGTTTTTCGCATTAACATTGTTAATTCATTGATGGGTTTTCTATTGTCCAACGACATTTTGGATTTTGATAATAAATATTGGTCACTATTCTCAATCTTTAATTATTTTATAAATTCCTCCGGTTTTTATTGGTACATTACTCTTATATATCTTTATTAATGACTTGTTATATTGACCAATTCATTTTGTCCATTTGGTTCACATGTTAAATTATAATGCGGTTTGTGTAAGTAAATTAGTACCTGCTTTCACATAATTCCATCGCTGCGACATATTTATCCTCTTCTTTGCTAATTGTGTTCATGTAACATATTGCATTTGTTCGATAAAGGGCTTTAATCATTAATCATGAGAATTAATTATGTGACTTGCAGTATGTTATATTAGTAACAACATGATTTCATTCGTCAAATTTTATGTGACGCGCCTCCTTGGTATCTGTAGTATATTGTGCGTTGAAGTTTATATCTAGTTGATTTCTGTGCAACCTACTTTGGAAATTATGACTACAAATTTTGATTACGTTATATGAATTTCGTTTAATATTAAGTGGTCAGAAGTTCACATGTAAATGACAGTGGCCAGAAGTTCACAACTGTGATTGTATGAACTATATTTGAGTTTAAAATGGCTAAAGCGGTCTTTATTAAAGAAAATTTATTTCGGAATTGATTTCATGATCGCCTTTAGTTGAACAAATTAATGAANATCGGGTCGGTTTCGGGTCACGATATTTTCGGGTCGGGTCACTCGGGTCGGGTCAGACTTGCCAGCTCTAGTTATAGTAAGACACCTTGGTGTATGGGGATATTATAGGTATAGTATGAAAATTAATGGAAAAATGTATGAAAAAAGTAAAATACGTATGTGAAAAAGTAATTCTGTATGATGTGTTTCATCAAGCAGCTAGTCTTGCTATAGACGGTATCTGTCAATAACTAAAGACAGGTCAAATAGCTTGAAAGTGGTGACGTTTTTTGCCCCCACCAACTCACTTGTTGTTTGTCTTATTAGGAATGTGGTATTGTATTTGGCCCGTCTTTAATTATAGACGGATATGTACAGTCTATAATGAGATTGTGTTCATCAAGATTGTTGCCAACTATTGCTTTTGTTATTTGTACCTTTATTCGTGCATCGGCTGTCGTGCATTTGTGACTATTTTGTGTACATTACTAAACAAGCATCAGAGCAAAATTCTTTACATCCCTTGAATAGCATCAAAAGAATAGTAATATCGACGAATCTATATAAGCCACAAGAATAAAAGAATGGAAACCGTAACGTAATTGCTAGTATTTGAAACACAAGTTCAGAGAAGGAAAAAAAACGATGAAACAAACGATTGCGGACAAATGATACGAGCAACGATCAAAAATTACAACTTGTAATTGCTCTTTATTACAAAGATATGACAAATAATCATTATGTATTGAGATTTGACTTTATCTTGCCCTGACAATCATGTCCCTCGTCGTGATGTTCTGAGTACAAAAATCATCTGGGAAACATACCTGTTGTGTAAGAGGATGTAGAAGGAAGTCCGAGACTCCTCGGCAAGCCGACTGAGTCAGTACCTAAACTGTACCCTCTTTCACTAGTCTCGGCTTCAAGAGGCAATTCGTCCAGTGTCTACAAAGTACAAATAAGCAAAGATCATTATCGGGAGAAAAACGTGTAGGTATATATGGAAAGGATCTAAAATGAGGAATAACTATGCCGATGAAAGAAAACATTAGAATATGAGGATAGGATTTAAAACAATAGGCAAGATGTCTGACATGAAGAAGAAACCTTCTCTATCGACACTCAATTTATACTCCCTCCTATCCAACTGGATATTTACGAATTCCTAGTTAGGCATGTTCAACTAAAAGTTTTTCCTTTTTGGAAAACTTTTACCCAACTTTACCATTCTCAAATTACCCCTCATCAACTACTACCCTAACCCACCACCCACCTTCAAAACCCCTGCACACCATAACCCAACTCACCCACCACCTTAAACAACCACTAACCGCACCAGTTCTCAACAACCAACCATCCCTAACCCCCAAATTGCACATAAGAAGGCACAATTTCCACTTTACAACCACCATCAACCATGTTTTTGAGGGTGGTGAGGGGGTTTCAAGTGGTGGAGGTGGGTTTTTTGCCCCAAAGAGTGGGGGTTGGTGTTTCGGGTGGTGGGGGTTGATATCCAGAGGTCGGGGGTCAATTTCTGCCGATGGGAGGATGACAGCGGTGGTGGGTGGAGCTGGTGCAGGTTGGGTGAGATGGTGATGGTGAGGGTAATTGGGTAAATGGATAATTTCCAGGACAAATACCACTTTCATAAAAAATCAATCAAATTGCAAATGGAAGGAGTATAGTCTTCGTGTGAAACTAGCCAAATCACCCTATTACAATTTTAAATGAAAAATACACAGCAAATTTCGCATACAAGGCATAGGTACATATATAGGTTTGTGATTTAATTATAGAACAACATTCAGTCAAAACTTTGGTAATGAGGGTAGTGAATTGGACATGAAGCTGCACATGAAGATTTTTAAACTGAGTAGTTACGCATGTACACATTACCAAAGAAAAAAGAAGAATGAAAACCTATAATATGTTACCCTTCCACCAGATCCCTGAATCTCAATAAAAAAAAATGATGCACTCTTCTCCGAACAATTCTTGCACTCCCACAAGTGTGCATTCATCAATAATTACACTCACATTTCGATTGGAGGATGTAAGATTTATCAATTAAAGTTTCAGTGTTAGTAGAGAAAAGCACACCTGCAAAGCTTGTCGGAGAACTCGAAGAGTCTCTTGGGCATGCTTTCTCTGGGCTGCCACTTCTCCGGGTTCTTGTAGCATCTCGTCAAATAAGTTATCTCTGTCCAAAAACCAAAAGAGTAACAAATGTTTGAAACTGATATCAGAGACAGGGCACTAAAGTGGGAGGATAGCAAGGAGATCCTCCCTACCTCACAATTACAGTATTCCCATTTCCTTTCTGTTAATCCCGAAATAAATGCTTTAGATCGAGTGAAAAAATAAAAATAAAAAGTGAATTTTTCTATCTTCTTATGCTATCCCTAGTTAAGTAAACATATTGGTAAGGGATTGTGTGGTATCCCTACATGTAAAATCTTAAGTCAGGCGGTAATAATTATATTTCGTCACAAACTGTTATATATCACCTTTCGGTCAAACAGGAACAATACAAATAGGATGGAAGGAGAAAATCCCTCTAATTTGGAAAGATGCTAAACTGGGGTCACTCACCTGTAAAGTTTTTGAATCAAAACATTGTGCAGTTCACGTTTAGTGTGATTGACCTGATAAGAGTTCAAGCAGCCACAATTGAAAAAGTGAGATTGGAGTTAGAACAAACTATACACTGGTTTTTCGACAGTTCCTAATAATATATACAAGTGAAAGTACTAGATTCTTCAGAACTAACCAACAGATGCATGATAGCTTTTGGTACTGAATCCTCGATTATTTTCCTCACTATGTCAAAGTAAGATGACACTAGCAATTTAGTGGCAGCTATTTCAGTCGCCTCTTGTTCTGATGGGGCCTCTGAAGATCTCAAAACTGTTGGAGGCTGATATCACCACAAGAATGTAAATGTAATAATTTAATATAAAAATAAAAGGAGCTGAACCAATATAAAAGACGGCCTCAGAATGCACCTCTCGTAAATGAATAACAGATGAGGTATGTTCAATATTATACACAGGTTCCCGTGGATTGCTTCGAGGGGCTTCACGCCCCAAAGAATGGTTTTCATTCGCACTAATGAGGGACGGGATAATACTCCAAATGGCGCTACCTGAATTCAAAATCAAATATCAAATGAGCAAGGTATCTTAAAATTCAATCAAATATGAAACATTAGGATCTCAAGACCCATAGAACGAGAAAATGATAAATCTTTTGAGGGGTATGACATCCAAAAATCCAATTCCTGATCATTTCCTACCAGCTTATCGCGCAGGTTTTTGTAAATTTAAATCTTATAACTCCCCTCCCTCTTTGCCACAGCAATAGTGGGAATGTTGGATTGATCAAACTAACCCATCCGTATGATTGACAAAGATGCGAGATTTTCTAGAAGGTTAAAGGGACATCAAGAGTGCAACTACAGCTACAAGAATAAACTGATTCAACTTCCAAGGCCATCATTCAAATCCTTTAGTAAGCCATCTGATGCAGAAATTTACAACAAGAAGTTGAAGCCCTAAGTTATAGGGCACCCACCACCACAAGGTCGCACCATACTCTGTCAGAAACCCCAAGCGTCCCTAAAGAGAGGGGGGGACCGGAGATAATAAAAAAAACAAGAAAAAAAATTAGGGAATCATTATTTACTACTCCCTCTGTCCCGGTCATTTGTTGTCCTTTTCCATTTTAGGGTGTCTCAATCAATTGTTGTCTTTTCTATTTTAGGATTGCATTAGATGAGCAATTTGATCTTTCAAACTCAATTTGCTCCACTTGTCATCTTACAATTGGCCTCCTCCCCTCTCCTTGGTCTTTGTGCCAAAACCAAAGGACAACAATTGACCGGGATGGAGGGAGTACTCCGTAAGAGATTGCAATACATTCAAGTTTCCAGCGCTATCACATGCAGTTCTTGTAAATTTAGATGCCATAATAATTTTCTCGTTACAATGTATACAATCACATAGAATATGATGTCAATATTAAGCAGCAGCAGCCGCAAGTTTCATGAAAAGTGCATATATTTATATATGAGACGTCAGATCCTCAACAGCAGTACTTACACCCATGATGCATTACTTCATTCCCACTTACACTATTTTCAATTGCACTTTATAATAAAGTTGCTAAAATAATAAGATGCAAAAGTGACTTAAAAAGATAAGTTGCAGCTGCCATTATTGATATCAAAAAAAGGGAAGATAGTTACCAGATGTTCGATTTCTCTCTATTTCTGCATTTGCTCTAGCACCCTATCCATTAAACAAACAAAAAGGTAGTATTAAAGCCTTCATATCACTGGAAAAGAACCAAAAGAAAATGTGCTTCTTGGAGCTGATAACCAAAACAAGAGAAGATATTAAGCAAAATCTTAAAGCAAGAACGTCATTACACCTTATCCGTGATCACTCCATTGGCTGGTGGTCGAATGTATCCATTGTCGGTCGATCTTACAACTGTTCTGGACCTTGAACTCCTTTCGGATGCTTGTATAGCATCAGTTTCTGCACCATCCTGATCCGAGATCATAGTCAATGTCAGGTAGGAAAAATCCCAAGCAATTATATTAGTTGATTGAGAACTAGAAAGAGATTATACCCTTGGTCTAGACACTGGGACAGTTACCGTTGAGGATCTAACTTGCTGCTGAGCAGCTTCTAGTGCTCTGCTTCCCCCAATAAAATTTGGATGGGAAGTGTTTATGTAATCCATCTGTATATAGAAATCAATATCACTTTCAGGTCAACATTGCATAAAAGTAGTAAGAAATTATCTTTTTACAAAAGAAAGAAGAATTGCAAATATCTGAGTCTGTATTATTCTAATGCGCCAATAAATTTTTTGTTTTCCGAATCATTGCAACACACCTATACAGAGATTATAAGTATGCAGTGACATGATCAAAGTCCACATAACCAGGAAGAGATAAAATAGTGATTTAAGAAGGGATACAACAAACATGTCCTTGTCTCACTTTCAGATTTGACATGTCAACAAATTTCTTGATTAACATTTTACGTGGTTGTGTAAATAAATATATTTTGATTTCTTCTTCTTTGTGTTTTGTTTCCAAGCTGAAAAAGTTATTCCGGATTCAAATTATACTCCATAACTGATACTTCTTACAAATATAAACACACAACTCCTCCCATCTGATATATCAAGTACCTCCATCTCGATAAGTGCTGTAATAAGATCCTTCGTAGGCTCAAAACTGTGCCGCAAGAATCGGCCTACAACTTCATCAACTCGCCTTCTGAGAACAGGGTAACGTTGCAGTTCACTGACCATACAAGAGTGGCTCATCTAGGTTGACCGACACAAAAGCATTCTCAAGTTAGACTACCATGAAAATGAATGCACGCGAATTATATTCTGAACATCAAAGAGAAGCATCATACCTTTACTAATTCGTTGTATATAAAACGTGCACACTGAAGACTAGGGTCTAACAAACGAACTATTTGTCTTCGGACAAGAACTTCAAATGGGACCTGAAATCTTGCAATATGAAGCAATCAAAAGCAGTAACAGGTAGAAAAACACGGCATCTTGTCTAAACTGGAATGGGAGCATACAACATCCTGAAAATTATGCACATATGTTGCATTCCATCCTAATAGTATGAGAATTTATTTCAGCCTCAAGTCCCTCCCATGTCTTTGCTCTGTTAACTACTCTCCTTAGACTCTTAACTTATTTATAATAATGGCCAAGAGCTAAAGTGATACCACAAAGTATCTGGTCAACTTGCCTTGAGCAAAAAATGCAATAAGGCAGAACTAATGAGACAAGACGAGTTCCAATGTTTAGCAACAACTCAACAAGAAGAAAAGAAGATTGACCTCTGGAACAAATACAGCAGATCTTGGACCCCTTGCATTCTGAATTGCAGTTCGGATATCGTCATTAGATAATCCATCACATGGATCAACCTCCTGAAACATCATCTAATCGTCAAGCTACTATCTCATTTGAATACACTGTCAAATGATATGAAGAACTAAAACCCCATAAGAACACTCCAGATGCACAAAAGAAAGTCCATTCAAACAAGATTATAATTTTTAATGTCCAAGCATATTTCGGATCAAGTTCGCACACATAGTAGTACAGACAGACCTCCAGACTCTTCACGAAGATGGACTGGAAAATATAATGAATTCGTGCACCGCCTGAAAGCTCGGAGGTTGAAATTTCTTCGCTTTTTCCCTCCACCAAAGAAGAAAATGCTGCATAATCAAACTTACACATTAGTCTAGGGAAGGAGTCTTAAAAGGTCGAGCAGCTTCGGGGGGAGGAGAGGGGACGATAAAAAAGATGATATATACCCATATAATCATCAAAATTGAGTATTCTATGTTGATGTTAATTTGCAAGGTAAAGTTTTAATATCAGTGCCAAAGGTTTGAAACTAGCTCCCCTACATTTTTTTAAGGCTCGCTACTAGCCCACACAAGAGCATGTGCCTGCTTCAGCATATGACAGATTAAGGAGGTAGTGATGCAGAGTTGCAAACTTCAGGGTGTAAATCGTTGAGCCTCACAGCAAGAGGGAGGGGGGGAGGGAGCAAAAAAGATTTTATATACCCATATAAATCATCAAAATTAGTATTCCATGTTGATGTTGATTTCCAAGGTAAAGTTCTAATCTCAGGATAAAAGGTTTGAAACTAGGCCTCCTACATTTTTTTAAGGTTCACTACTAGCCCACACGAGCATGTGCGTGCTTCAGCCTATGACAAGTTAAGGAGGTAGTTGCATTTAGACTATTTTTTTATAGTTTGCTTTACGTAGTACATATTCCTTTTCATTAAAATATTTTTATGGATTAATTTGATAAAAGGGTAAAATGGAAAGAAAATAATGAGTTACTGAGCTCGAGCTGAGCTTCCATCAAGCCCTAGCCCCAGCACAATTTTCCAGGAGGATCCCAATCTCATCCAAGCTCGAGCTCAAGATTGGCCCAGTTACACCCTTAGTCATGACCCATAATGAATTTTCCCCAGAGCTACATTAATATACTGATTCTAGCGCTGAGAGTCTAGAGAGTCCTTTAATTTTGTTCCGTCATATTCCAAAGCCAACGCATAGCGAGTCATGGAAATGAAAAATCCAAAGAATGTAGATAATTGGAAAAGAATATTAGCATTAAAAGAAGTCATAATTATACGACATGTGATTTCATACTAGCAGAATGCAAATTCTCACCATCTGAATATTTAGACAAGGTATTTAGAAGAAAAGTTCCCTTGTCCGCCTGCAGCACATACAATTACGATCAGAAAGTAATAAGAGCTAGTATATTAATCAGAATTACAGACACTTTTATCAGAAATCTTCTCTCCAAATCAATTTTAGTCAATGTTAATTTATCAATTTATACAATATAAAAATAACTGAAAAGCAAGGAAGACCTGGTTACAGAAACTTTCCTCCGGAATCAGATGTAGCTATATACTCCTTCCATTCCATTTTTATTCTCATGCTTTCCTTTTAGGGATGATTTAACAAAGTGGGCAAACAACAATTTTACTCTTTGACTTAAAGAGGATTGGGCACAATTAAATTACGATGAAGGAAGTAATAGCTATTTAAGTGGTGGCAATTTTGGAGGCTCACTCTTATTTCTTACTATATTTGGGAAAGGGACAATTAATTTGGGAAAAAATTAGAGAAAAAGCGAACAATAAAATTGGGATTATGTATACCTGAATTGTTCGCTTTTCTCTAATTTTTTTCCTTTTCAGGTACTTCAACATAGTTAAGCCACAAAGTAGATTATGTATACCTGAATTATGAACTAAATAACTATTGTCTAACTGTTAACTTACACTGGATTCAGGAATCTCTCTGTAGCTCATATATTCCCTTGACAGAGCGACTAACTGTGAGCTTAACCGTGACCTCAGAGCTGGAAGGCATTCTCTTATATGATGCCCCAAGATCTACATAAATAATACACAGTCAGCCAACATAAATTCAGGCTATTACAAACAATGCAAAGCACAACATCAAGGACAGCACCTGATTTAACTTCCTTGCCAACTGTGGAATACCACAACGGTCAGATAAGTTAACATACACCTGCGCAATGACACATTGAATGTTAAGACACTAATATCTATATGATGACCATATTGTTATGGGTAAGAATGGGTGGAAATGAGAACCAGATGGATTTCAATTTTAAAAGACGAAATAAAAACATCCAAATGTCAAATCATACAGGATGACTACGGAAGTATTTCTCTTCAGCTGCTAGTGCATCCTTTATGCTGCGATTGAGCATGATGTCCTGATCAATAAGGCAGAGATAAATCAAGACCAAAAGCGCCAACAAGCTAAAGAATCCAGAAAATCATAGAGGTACATATTACACGACTACTATTTTAGATTTAGATAAACAGCGATTACCTCTTGGCTGCGATTTACAACTCCAACATAACCAAGCTGAAGAGGGATAACTTTTCCAAGCAACAAATCACGGGCATCAGTACCTCTATCCATAATATCTAACTGAAACCACACGGAAACTTTTACTACAATTCCGCATATAACAAAATGACAAAGGAAAACATTGACATCCAACCAACCTTTGTAATTACACCGATAGTTCGTCTTCCTGAAAATGGGTAGAAAACAAACTAAGTAGAAGTTTGATACGACGAAACTGAAAGCAAGAAAACAAGATAAGGGAACGCTAATAATTTATTTTCACAAAACGCTCGATTGTCCACTGATTGAATGAGGTAAATACAATACGTCAACAATAAGGCAAATATTCCTTCACAACTGCAGCAAGAACAAGAAATTAAAAGGTGAGAAAAGAAGGAAAGGGAGTATACCGTCAGGGTCCGCACTTTGTGCAATCTGAAGAGCATCTGAGTTGGCCAAATCAGAATTTGCAGGAGTGACAGCTAATATGAGACAGTTAGGATGACGTATGTATTTCATTATCAAGGTGCGAATTCGTGCTTCAATATCATTAGGCTGATCACCAACAGGAACTCTTGTTATTCCAGGCAAATCTATCAAAGTGATGTCAAGAACATTGGGTGAGTGGATCGTCAAGCGTATTGTCCTTTCTGAGATACCCTTATTGGCTCCTGCCTCCCTCTCAGTTTCAGCCTTGATGCAGAGAAGGCCATGAATTAGTTCGCAGAAATAGTAAAGAGTCCGCATTGTCACAGTACTACTACATTTACACTAAGCTAGTCAAATTAAACAATTGGTGTCTCAAAGACTCCCACCTAAAGCAAGATAAAAGGGTTGGATGTATGTAGCAATCTCCACTATCGAGAGAGAAAGAGGTTTACAGATGACCAGCGATTAGATAACGTCAGCTGTCAGAAATTCCCCAGGTCAGCTGCTAGTCTGCTATTTCACTTACATTAATTCATTTGCTTCTATTCCATTATACTCCAACGCCAAACAATACTAAAATTTTCAGCTTTTAACGAGGTTTAGCATATAAATTGCCAAACATTAACAAAGAAAAAAACCATTCAACTCGTCAAACAAAAAGATCTGTGTATGACTAGGCCATCAATTAAACCCAATACTCCATTAATTCCGCGACCAGATATTGGATTACATCAGCTGTCAGAAATTCCGCAGGCCAGCTGCTCGTCTACTACTTCATACACTTACATTAATTCACTTGCTTCTATTCCATCATAGGTTTAGCATATAAACTGTCGAACACTAATAAAGAAAAAATCCATTAAACTTATCAAACAAAACGATCCCTGAATCAGTAGGCCATTAATTAAAGAAGCGTCTCATGGATTCCACGACCGCAATTAGACATAAGAACTCCGTGATGCATTCATTCAAGCTATTTCTAATGGATTCCGTCAACACAAAGCACAATTAGAAGATTTACAAGCCCTACAATATCAAGTAACTAGAGAGGTTTATCAAACTAATACAAACTCAGTAATTCAGCAACCTCGTTTACTCAATTTTGTTGCTTCCATCGAACAAAACCTAAATATAAAAAAATTCTCAAACTTTATAAAAAAAATTAAGGAAAATACCTGAATTTCTCTACGAATTTGAGAGAAATCATAGAACTTCTTCCCAGGCAAATGCAAGAACTCACCATAGTCCAAACCACCATCAACACCATCACCATTAACATCAACATTAACTTGAGCATTAACATCATCATTATTACTATTACTTTTAATGGAAGCGGAGGTGCGAACAAGCTGAAGAAAGAGAGGACGACGAGTAACGACATCGTTTCCACGAGGAAGAAAGTCACGACCAACAAGAGCTTCAATAACACTGGATTTACCACTGCTTTGGCTTCCAACGACGGCTACTTGCGGTAAATCAAGGTTTACTATGTTACCTGACTGAGCGCATATATCTTGCAACTTGTTCACAGCCGGTATCAACGCCTCACCTAACGCCGCCGCCGTCGCCGGTTTCTGGCGGTGCAAGTCTTCTTCTCCGACCATATTATGTTGATTATTGATGAACTATGGGATTGATTGAAGGGAATAGTAGTGATGATGATGAATGAATTTAATTTAATTGAATTGAATTGGTATATAGGTCAGAGGAGAGAGGGAGGGAAGGGAAGAGGGATTGAAGAATTGGGGAAGAGGAGTTTCGTGCTCTCCAAACAAAACTTACTCACGATTATTCACCCATGGCCAAATTTGTATTAGTAGTAGATTAAAAACCTCATTAGCTTTCTTGCACAAAAGATTAACAACTTAATAAATAAATCAAGTAAATTTGTTAATAATATTTTAAAATTGATATATTAAAATAAAATATGTAAGAAGGTAGTTGATTAGCGTGCATATAGGTTGTTTTATTTTGTAAGAAATTTAGTCTAACTTGGAGGGTAGAAGAAGGAGAAAATGTCCCTTGTGATATTACTAGGTTAGAACCCGTGCAAAATTGCACGGGTATGTATAAATACATTATCTATTTTGGTGAATAGAAATTATTTGATAAAATTATAATTTTTTTGTATCATATTACGTTTATTTTGTAATCTTATGAAGTATGTGATACATTACTAAGTGAAAATCCTGTCGTTTTTCATACATATGACAAAAAATATTATATAATCGAGGCCAAAAAATCGGATTCGGGAAATAAACCGACCGAGATAGCATAAAAAAATAAGAGCCTTATCCGAAAATCGGAAAGAAATGTTTTCATCCTCACAGTCATCATATTACGACCAACAATAAAAAAAATGAAATAATTCTGATTTTTACATCTCTCCTCCAAACAGTTCATCTTCCAACTCTTGATTTCATCAAAAAAAAAAAAACTCGATTCACAAAAGATTATAATCTTTTAAATCAAAATAAGGAGGTGCATGTTTGATTCTTGAGATATCGAGTGCTTCATCAAATTTATGATTAAGGAAAGCGCCCATCTTGTTTAATTCATCAGTGCTCAAATTTCTGCATCCATTGATCAGCAGCCTCGCCGATTTGCACCGTATCTGCTTGTGTAGATGTAGCAGTTGCCGGATCGAACTAATCCAACGGAGAAAATAGATTCTAGTTCTCAATTTACAATTTATCACAATTAAAAATTGAAAGAAGGTATGTTAAGAATACATTGTATAAGTCGTTTTTTGCTACAGTATTCGTATCCGTATAATATACTTGTTGATGTCATAATATTTACACATTCATCAAGTAATCTGTATTCGTTTTTTGTTTCCCTCAAATTGAAGATGAGGAGTAGTCATTGTGTTCCGTATAGCAATTCCTTCATTTTCTGTCATATAGTGCAATTGTTCCCTGCAAATGGATCCATCACATTAATCAATGATGTAAATATGTGTTTGATTTCTGTTTAGATCGTATCGATTGCTAAGGAGATTTGATGCATGCGTTTACACCCGTCTAATTAGCTTTCCCATATAACATGATCTGTTAAAGATCACTATAACATGATTCAATTAAACCATAATGGCAAACTTGGCAACCAAAAGTATTTAGCAAAATACATGATATTAAACCAGAGCCATGGTCAAGGATTTTCCGAGGGAATCAAAATCAGATTTTCATAAGACACAAACATCATATTCATAGGGAGCATAGTCAACTATTCGAGGACTACATGATCCTAAAGTAAAAGATAACAAAGCACTAAATAATGAAAAAAACAAACCAAAAGAAGACGCTTATCATAGTCTTGTCATTTATGTAATTTACTTGATTGGAGAAGTTAAAAGACATGTCAATTTTGTCGATGGTAAAGGAAAAACGTTAGAACATTACCAAAAGTAATAGGATAAGAATCAGAGTGACGAAATTTTCTTCAATATATAGAAATTTTCTTCAATATATAGCCTTTCTGCAAATAGTAGATTGGGCAAGCATTAAAATAAACACTTTTCATCAATTCTTTACATCATGTATAGGTTTAATAATTATTATGATATATGCAATGAGATTGTTATTTGTATGACAAAAATGGTAGAATGAGTAGAAGTGAAAAACTAAGTAAAAAAATTAAGCAGAAAGAATGCATAGATTAATG
>LHUT01001230.1:18333-28537 GCA_001412135.1 Silene latifolia subsp. alba
CTTTATGGAAAATGGAGGAATTCCCTTAATTACAAGATTCCCTTTTCAGCAAATATCCACTCACATCCAGCTACCCCTGCCCTCATGATGCGCAATTATACAGATAAAAATTGGAGAGAAAAGGACCCAAGGATCAAGTTATGTAATACAACTATATATTGTGTCCTCTCAGTCAACAAAAATTCTAAAGCCTCAAAGAATAAGCCGTTCACAACTTTTTCCCTGTGCTTAGATCAATATGCATCCTACCTCAGGATGCCAGGGAAAGGGCAACAGTCGTAGAACTATAGATCTTTTGGGACCAGGAGACGAAACAAACATCTTCAAAGATGAACACCAATTCTTCTCCTTAGGTCTCCGGGTAAGTTGATAAATGAATAATAAAGTAACTGAGTTCTGCCATAACAAACTCTAAATTACAATTTATCTACAAAATCACTCATCCATTTTCGTTATTCATCATATACGCTTCTTCTAGGTCTGAGATGAAACTAATGCTCTTTCGCTCAACAGATCACCATTCATGGGTGCCAAAAATGGTAACAATGAACCACCTTCAATGAGAAACTCGATTGGTACTATATGGGGAGAAGATTCTAAAGCCTCTACAAAAAAAATGATTCACGAACACTATGAAGCTTAGGTTTGGGTCGAAACCGAGATCTTGTCTAAGCTTTTTAGATAACACCAAAAAAAATTGTTATGGATATAACAAAAGGCGAGGCTCACCCAAAGAACAGCAAAAGACAAACATAGTTCAGTTCAACAAAACATGTTTAAATAGTTAAACCCCATGAGCTTTAAACATAGTAACAAAAACAAAGTAACTTAACTGTCACTGACACTTCAGTTCCACAAAACCATCTTCACTCAACCTGGAATAACAAACTGGCATAAACCAAACCAACCAGCAAAGAGAGAGACACAGAAAGCTGCATCACCTATTTCCCTCGGAGAAAAAGACTGAAGCAGCAAATCCAGCATGTCAGCAAGAGCCACTGGAATGCACAGCTGCTAAAACCACAAGGCCTTCAACATTATTTCAATGGCCTTCAAACCTTGAATTCTTAGGCTTCCCTCCGTCTGTCTGCTCGATCTCTTGACACCCTAACCCAGAAAGGTAAATACATTATACTTACCCAACTGCAAAGCTAACTCCAGCATTTAACTCTCAACCATCTAATACCAACGAAAAGCTAGGCACCAAGAACCACAGATAAAAATTGTCAGATAAAATAGAACATAAACAGAAACTAAATCTGTAGCTTACTTCTGCATCTTTTTATTCTGCTCTTTGATCTTCACTACAGTATCTCTAGCCTTTCGCTGATGCTCACTAGACTGTGAATGCGATTCCAAGTCTTCCACTGTCCCACACTCAACGTTGCAAATTTGACACATGCTTCCAGGCTTTCGCTTTCTCATATGATCCACCTCCCTCTAAACATTTCACCATATAAATCAAATACACGTTATCCGCATGTTACATAAATTTTAGGGATATTCTCACTTGTACCCCTCAACTTTTTCATTTTCTCACTTGTACCCCTCATTTTTTGAGAAAAAACTTTGACTACCATTAACTCTTGGGCTCTTGGCTACAACGCCAGAAAACGGTAAATTATTTTTCCAAATCGAAAATCTCATTAAGACAGTGAATTTGAAAAAAAAATCATCATTTTCGGAACTTGTACCCGGGAGTTCTAGTCAGTCAAGTTTATTCAGTCAAAGACTTTGACCGATCATAATTCCCGACTACGAATTCAAAAAACAATGATTTTTTTTTTCAAACCGCAGATATCGTAAAGACGTACAATATGAAAAAAAGAATTTACCGTTTTCCGAAGTCCTAGCTAGGAGTTATTGCTATTCAAAAAAGGGGGTACAAGTGAGAATGAAAAAGTTGAAGGTTACAAGTGAGAATATCCCTAAATTTTAAGAAAATAATCCCATAATAGTTATCTAGCAACAAGATGAGGTTGCAAAATCCAAAAGTCAACAAAAGAGTTATAATATAGATACTTACGGCGTTGAATGCATAGTCATACGCAAAATGTTGGATGCCCTGGCCATTCTCGAAACCAGACTCTCCTTGCAGACAATGTCCTGGCTTTTCAACTTCAAAGGAATTGTGGTTTTCAGCGAAATGCTCATCCAAGTGCAAATTGCTCCTGGAATGAACAGGAAATCTGCTTTCATGTGTTGGTTTTCTTGATGGCTCTGCAGAATAATTATTGGGTTTGGAACTTTCAAAAGACCAAGACTCATTTCTACCAACGTCCTCGGAGGGTCCAAATGCCCGAGAAGGAAGACTAGGATAGTCCTTTGCTGGACTTCTGGGAGGCAAACCATCCATGGGAGCACGGCCAAAACAAGGATCACGATCAAATCCATGAGGCTCCGTCTGAAATGACCTCGAGGTTCTATCTCCACCAAACATAAGAGAACCATGATCAAGTTGCCATGATGGCAACAACATCCCAAAGTTTGAAGGTTCGGCTTCCGAATGAGGGGGCCTTAGAGATTTTTGAAATCCATCTTCGAACTCCTTATGAGGCAAGTGTTTCGAATGTTGGTCAAAGAATGGCATAGCCCACTCATCCCGCATACCAGGAACAGGCATGGCGCCACGAGCTGAAGGACCCCCAATTTTCACAGCCCCTTGCTGGATACCATAAGCACCATGACCAAAATTTTGTTCTATTGGTCCATAAGGAGGCGAAGCAGGTTGTCTGTCATCGATGTGACCAGACCTTTGAGCTCCAAATTTATCAATCTCCTGCCCTGAAGTACCAGGCCTACGAGTATGAGTAGTAACTGTGGGCCTAACAAGATGATCTCCTGAAGGGTTTTGAGGTTGATTGGCATGGTGATAAGGAACATTACCTTGGACATAATTAACACAACCAGATTTACCCAGAGATCCCGCTGAGACAGGGCCAAGTAGACCTACCGATGGATTTTTGAGAGCGACTGCATAAGGAGGAGCTTGTCCAGGTCCTTGTGGTCTTAACTGGTAAGATGTATGACCAAGAAATGCAGGTTGCTGAGACTTAACATGATGACCCATTGATCGTGGCATTGAAGAACGACCAGATTTACGTGCCCCATAAGGCAATGGCTGTTGCTGGTTTCTTCTTTGGTCAATAGAAGAACGCGAGTTTTCACCATGAAATTGGGATTGCAAATGTGTCTTACGCAAAGCAGAAGTATTTGCAGCATGCTTAGTCGTGTGCTTTACGTCTTGCCCATTAATCTTCTTAGACTCATTCTTTGAGACAATTTTGTCCCTATCACAAGGAGTCTTTGAGACACCCTCGACAGTTTCTCGTTTTGTCGTTGGATTGGCTTCTTGAACAATATTATCCACTTCCGTCGCTGCATCAAGCAGCTGTTTAGATCCTGAAAGGCAACTTTGACTGAGACGTTCATCTGCAATTGCTCCTGAATTGTTTTTCGCTTTCAATTTCACCTCATCTCCCTTACTTCCTGCACTAGATGCCATAGCCATATCTCTATCCTCCTTGCTATTATTTATTATCTGCTCATGCACGCCTTTTTCCAACATTTGATCACGAGGCTCCTCACTACTTGAAACGTGTTGAGTTTGAGTAGCCAGCTGCTCGGCGCTCGACAATTGATTGTTCGTCGTCTGATTTAACTGAGCCCTAACCTGACCACCTTTCTCCAACACTGGATCACGAGACTTCTCACTACTTGACACATGCTGAGATAGAGTAGCAAGCTGGTCGGTGCTTGACAATTCATTGTTCATCTTCCTAGGGTAGTTCTGATTTAACTGAGGCCTAACCTGACCAGTACCAGCATGCTCAGTTGGCTGAGCATATGGAAGGACTACTGCTTGCACACCCAATGGACTACCTGCATCACTATATGCACCAGATGGTTGTCCATAATTTTGCTGAGACTGTGGTGGCATTTGAGAAGGAACCTGGGAATGCACTTGGGCTGTCATAGAAGGCCGATGCAACTTCAATGGACTGTGCTCAGGGAAAGCTTGTTTTGTTGCCTGCACGCTAGGACGTTGCTGAAATAAATGTCCAGGTTGCTGGGCCTGAGCATACGTGGGCGGCTGCTGGGCAGGAGGTCCACTAGGAGGCGGGCCCTGTGCAGGCTGTTGCTGATTTGGCACATCAGAGTAAGATTGAGGTGGGTGCATATGAGTGGTCAGCATAGAGAATTGACTCAAAGGGAACTGTCCCTGCATTTGATTAGAGCCCTGAGACAAGTGCTGCGTAGCAATTTGAGCTTGAGAATGTGACTGCGGTTGTGGTTGTGGAGAAGACTGGTATCCAGTTACAGCATGTGCAGGCAACATTGCAGGCTGTTGCTGATTTGGCACATCAGAGTAAGATTGAGGTGGGTGCATATGAGTGGTCAGCATAGGGAATTGACTCAACGGGAACTGTCCCTGCATTTGATTAGAGCCCTGAGACAAGTGCTGCGTAGCAATTTGAGCTTGAGAATGTGACTGCGGATGTGGTTGCGGTTGTGGATAAGACTGGTTTCCAGTTACAGCATGTGAAGTCTGAAGGTGGGTAATAGGAGGGATATGTTGTTGAGAAAAGAGGACAGGCCCCTGCATATTAGGTTCAGAGGGAGGCTGTGAGTGCACTTGTGTTTGAGGATGTGGATAAGGTGGCAGAGGAAGGTGCTGCATCCGAGGATGAGTTTGTGGATACTGAGGCACCAACAACTGTTGTTTAGGAAGAGACTGTGGTTGAGTATATGGCTGTGCCGCGGACGGCGGACGCGCCGGAATAGAATACAAAGCATGTGATATTGATGATTGAGCCTGTGACTGCAATGGGGCTTCTGCCTCTCGATTTGGGGCTAGCGGCTGAACTTGCTGCTGAGCTTGCTTTATGGGTTGAGTCTGGGCCCGAGTTTGACTAGAGCTCAAAGGCTGAGGTTGACCATACACCTGAGGATAGGCCTGTGCTTGTGGCTGTTGATACTGTTGAACTTGCTGCTGAGCTTGAACTACGGGTTGAAGCTGGGCCTGAGTTTGACTAGAGCTCAGAGGCTGAGGTTGACCATACGCCTGAGGATAAGACTGTGCTTGAGGATATGGGTAATAATTATAATATCGGTAAATCTGTTGGTAAGGGTCGAATCCAAGGTACTGTTGGTTTTGGAGATGTTGATGGTACATCTGTTCTGCTGTAGGCATGGCTGCTTGTGCTACTTTCGGCTGTGTAGCCGAATTAGCTGTCTGATTAGCATCATGACTACATACAATCGATGTAGAGACTTGAGATGTCGGTTGGGAAACAGGGCCTCCAGTCTGGACAGCTGTCTTGGTCTGACCTGGAGCAGCAGTGGGCCCGGTGGAATTGTTATCTTGGACCCCACCTGGTTGCTGCACCTGATACTGCACTCCCTGTTCCAGAACAGTTTGAGAAAAATAAATAGTAACCTTGCAACCAGTTAAATACATCCGTGTTTCCATTTACAAAAGGAAAGATGACTGGACTTACATAGCACTTTTGTGCATGTTCCTGCATCTGACGGTGCTTCAGCTGCACTCCGCATTTATTGCATATGACTGCAGACTCGCCAAAACCACATGTGGAACAGTGCGATGTGCAGTCAGATAGGGAACCTTGCCATGTACACCCAGTCTTATAAAAGAGACAATGAACCTGAATTTTTCCAATTGTGTCTGCAAGGGTTTTGTTTGCCTCCGAAAGTGGCTACAACAAGAGGATAAACAAATTAATGATAAGATCAAACCAAGATCAGCTTATCTTGGGAAACACCTGAAAAAGTATTAAATTGCATAATATAGGCTAAAAAAAACCTTGGTCTCAGATTCAGTCACCCGGTATCCGTCATACGGGCAAGCATGCGTAGTGCTAACAACATATGCCAAGCAAGGTTTGCAGTAAAGATGAGTGCATGGTCCTTGTATAGCCTCATTTGGGTACACAAGAGTACGACAAACAGCACAAAAATATTCTCCGGCAAGAGACTGAATGTTCAAAATACAGTCATTGTCAAATCCCATGTTGATCCGACAAGAATCTGCATGAAAAACAAAACCACCATAAAATACCGCGTATTAAATGTGAGACTTTTTTCCAAATACATAATCTATCAGTATCATTAATTGTTTAAAAAATCATTATCAATCAGTTCAGAGGGGCGGATTTACTGTATACGTAGCCTTGGCTAGGAGAGAGTTTGCGTCAATTTTAAAAAAAAAAAAATAATAATAAAAAAAAAGGTATCATGCAATCGGCATACATACATGAAGACGTCATAATTAATTTTTCTTTCAAGAAAATCACTAATTTTCCTATTAGAGCCGAGTCTTGCAAAACCAGACGTAATCATTTTAGTGTGTTTCCTAAGGGGACGCAAAACTTCAAATCCTAAATTTCTATCAAATGTGAGTGAACAAAATGGCTGTCAAGTATAAGCAAGCACTACAATTCCAAAACGGGGAAAATCAGCAGCCGGGCACATTTATTGCTGATATGTAAATAGTCCATAAGGATCTCTAAAATCATTAAAACGGCAACATTACTGAGTCCTTCAAAAGCTCCCACAAATTATGGGGTATGTGTTAGGACTTAGGAACATAAACCGAGACTGATTCCGAATAACCCACAATGAAAAATGGTGTCAAGGTTCATTTTTTATCGCTCATTTCTATCACATATGAGGACATGACACACCTACTCATCTACCATCACACGGCAATTGACTCGACCCTCACATCATGCGCACAATTTACGAGAGAATAAGAAAGTAAAGTACACCCTTAATCAACAAGAACCATGCTTTCTCACCCTTACAAAACCACAATCTCATACAAAAACACAGTGTCTACTTATCAGGCGGTCAAGGCTCTTACAATCTTACACAGAAAAGGAATCCTTGAAAATTCTGATCTTAAACATCATTTCCTCAATCAACTAAACCAATCATACCAAAATCGATACGTAAAAGTCAAAACCCTTAGATTCGAAAATGATGTATTCATTTAAGGCGGAAACAGATCAAAAACAGTAAACAACATATATAGCAATCGACATTCACCGAAATTGACATGTAACACCACTAAATTCGACAAATTCTGGATGCATTTAAGGCGCAAACAAATTTAAAACCCTAAACCACATAAATATCAATCAACATTCACCAGAAAAAGACACATAAAACCGTTAATTCCACAAATGTTGGATGCATTCACCAAAATAACTCGTAAAACCGCTAGATTCGACAAATGATGAATCCGTGTAAGATGCAAACAAATCAAAAACCCTAAACCACATATATATATCAATCAACATTCATCAAAATCGGCACCTAGAACCTTAAACCCCATATATATCAGTCTTTTACATTCACGAAAATAAGCACGTAAAACCTCTAGATTCGACAAATGCTGGATCCATGTAAGATGGAAACAAATCAAAAACCCTAAACCACATATATATCAATCAACATTCATCAAAATCGACACCTAAAACCTTAAACCCCCTATATATCAATCAACATTCACCAAAATAAACATGAAAACCGTTAGATTCGACAAATGCTGGATCCGTGTAAGATGCAAACAAATCACACTCTAAAACCACATATACTCATCAACATTCACCAAAATCGACACGTAAAGCCGCTAAATTCCACAAATGTTGAAGCAAGGACACATAAAACCGCTAATTTCAACAAATGTTGGATGCATACAAGACGCAAGCAAATCAAAAACCCTAAGCATTTATATATCAATCGAAATTCACCAAAATCGACACATAAAACCGCTAAACTCCACAAATGTTCAGTGCATGCAAGGCGCAAACAAATCAAAACCCCTAAACCACATATCCATCCACCAAAACTGACACGTAAAACCGCTAAATTCGATAAATAAATCAAAAACCCTAAACCACAAATATATCAATCAAAATTCACCAAATCAAAGCAAATGACAAACAATCAAACACAGTTTATGAAAACAAACGATCATTTCATAAAATTTCTACAATATTAACAAACTAAAATCAAATGAAACAAACCTTGAAGAAATCCGAAGAGATTTCTCAAGAATATAGAGGAATTTAGAGGTGATTATCTCAAAAAAATTACTTGCTCTTCACTTGGAGTTGGTGGAGTATAGAGAAGTAACGTCTAACACAATGACCAGTAACCGGCCTTATATTGGCGTGTCTTTTGTTGCTTAATAACAATCCGGTATGTCCATTATCGACAACAGTGAGTAATTTCGTCACGCAGTAACAGGAAAAATTGAATTTGCGAACCGGGAAGATAATTTTGGGCATGGTAGATTCAGGACCAGACTATAACAAGTGAAAAATGTTAAACCAGTTGGGCCTATGATTGTATCAAGTCTATCAACCATTATTCTGATTTGTTTTGCCTGGTTTTCGTTTGAATTTGAGTTGTATCGAGTAATTTATGATCGGGGTAAGGTTTATTGTTTTCTAAATTGTTTAATAAATGGTGAAATTAGGTGGAATAATCGATATGATTAGTGATGAGAGATTGATTTTTCTTTAATTTGACTCTGCAAGTGTTACCGTCGTATTATTTGTAGTATTATGATACGATGTAGTATCTGCTCTCGACATGAGCTTTGCTGTGTGTGGGAATATATGTTTGAAATTTAGAGAACGATGTGTTGATGAATGTTTGATATTTGAAAACGAGATTGTGGAATCAAAAATTTAAATTTATCACTCTTTTAATTTCAGCGTATAAATTCACAATTGATTTAAGCGATATTTTCCTATTAGACTCTTTGATTCGAAATATTAAAATTCATACAACAGTTTGAATCATTAATACTCTTTTGGCGGCATTTTTTTTCAATCTGATAAATCATCAATTCAAAATGAAATATAACAACATTCCTGAAACAGGGTAATGATATATCATATACGAAGGCGCATTGTAAAGTTTATGCATAAATATTTCAACGAGTCTTTATCTCCTTTTTGCGCATTTATTTATCTTATATTGACATGAAAAAGAGTATTGCGAAATAACTTTAAAATTTGTTCAAGTGTTACTTTGTATCTACCTCTCAAATAATAATCTTATTCATTAACTTCTTCAATGACAAAAGTTATTATTTGTATCACGGTGATATATTTGAAAGTTTTTAAGAGCATATCGATCTGTTGTAACATTCAAAGGTTTACAAATATTATTATTAAAAGTAAAACAATATACTACTGTCTACTGCGTAATCTCACCGCTCTAAATAAGCCAGAAAGAACAGGACCTAAAGTCTACAAAAAATTCAAACATAATTGGATATAAAACTTAAGCAAGCTTTTTTTTACGTGCTTTAATGTACCACTTTTTGAAATTGCATACATGTAGCATATAGCATAGACCATATATCCAATGTACTAGTTTTATACTCGTGCAAAAAATGCACGGATTACTTTTAAAAAAACAAGCAACATACTATAAGTATATGTTATATAAGTATACGACAACAACATTATATAAGTATATTTTTTATAAAATGGATTTAAATAAAGTAAAGAATCAATAAAAAAATCAATTTAAAAGTAAAATATATTTATTGAATATAAAATGGTTTAAATATTATACTTTGTGTTATATGCTCAAGTGGAATGATATTTGACTCGTTTGATTGTTGAGACACATAACTCCGTTTTAACGGAGACAAAACTCTTCTACAAAGAGTAAAGAAATATTTTCTACACTCTTATACGAACATAAAAAAAAACTACACAATATTATGATCGAAATAATAAAGGCCAACAAAAAATTAGACATTAAGCCCAAATCCCCAACCAAACTTAATTAGCCTAAAGTAAAATTGAACGCCTCTTACGGTAACAATATGTAATTCCCACCCACTCATACTAAACCTAATAAAACCTCACCAAAAAAACCTAAACCTAGTAATTAATCTCATTCTCAGGCCCTGTTCTTTTGGACTGAAACTTATAGGATCTGAACTGAACTGAACTTATAAGATCTGAACTGAACTTATAGGATCTGAACTGAACTTATAGGATCTGAACTTAACTGAACTTATAGGATCTGAACTTAACTGAACTTATAAGATCTGAACTAAACTTATAGGATCTGAACTGAACTGAACTGAACTATATGATTTGAACTGAACTTAAATTAAGTGAGTATAGGATTTGAACTGAACTGAACTGAA
>LHUT01001231.1:378-22749 GCA_001412135.1 Silene latifolia subsp. alba
GAAATTGAGTTGTGTTATGGAGGGCAAACATAGAAATTTACATTAAATATCGACGATAATTAGTAAAAGTGTCGACGATCTTTAGCACGCTAGGACGGTCCCTTGAAACAATTAGTGTTGCTCAGCTAAAAAGGGGTTGGAAATGTATAAGATAAGTGTATTGGGCTAACAAATTACACTTAGATTTGCACTTCTATTTTCCTTTGGCCCAATAATCCATTGTAATTACACCTTCAATTACATTCACACTTTCTCCTCTACAGTCTACAGAACCCTCGAATCGTTTATCATCCCTCTTTTTTAGGGTTTCCAAGCTTTCACCTCTCAAATCCCCAGTTTCTTCCTGATCCCCCACTTCATCAATGGAATCCGAAGTTCCTTCCGAAAATCCCATCACCCCTTCACTAATCAAGGGTTTAGCATCAACAAACGCTTCAATTCGTTCCAAAAACCTAAAAACCCTTCTCGATTGGCTTCAAACTCAAACCCTAATTTCCGACGATGACCTCAAAAGACTATGGAAATCCCTCTTTTACTGCATGTGGCATTGCGATAAGATCCAAAATCAAACCCATCTCATTAATCGTCTTTCTTCACTTCTCCCTGTACTTCCTCCATCTCTTTCTCTCTCGTATTTCTCGCATTTTATTACCACCATGAGAAGAGAATGGCCAGGTATTGATCACCTAAGGTTAGATAAATTTTATCTTTTGGTTCGTCATTTTGTTAGAGATATGTTTAATTTACTGAAAAAGGTGAACTGGGATTTGATTATTTTGGAGGAATATGTTGTCATTTTGGAGAAAAATTTGTTCTTTTTTGTTGATGATAATGACGCTGTTAGTGTTAATGTTGGGGTTAAAGGGTTGGGAAATGGTGTTGGTTATCATCTTGTATCTGTTTTCTGTGATGAGATTAAACCGTTTTTGCCCTTGAGTTTCGATGTGTTGAATTTATTGTTTAGGCCGTTTATTGGGATTTTGGGTGGGAGTGATAATAGGGTGTTGGTTGCGAAAGTTCGGAGTCACGTGTTTGATTGTTTGATTAAGAATGGGAAGGGTTTGTTGGAGTTGAAGAAGTCGAATGGCGAGGTTGATGCCAAGGGGGAGGTGATGTTGTTTGGGAGCATTGCGTTGAGTATGGGGTTTTCGGCGGCGTTGTATGAATTGGGTTCAAGTGATGGTTGTCTTCAGAGTAATAGGAAGATTGTTTTTAGCATACATGAAGAGTTTTCGAGGATGGAGAAGGAGAAGGCGTCTCTTGGGATTGAAATTACTATTCCTATTGCTGGTGAGGCTGCTGCCGCTGAGGATGATGATGATGAGGATGATGTTCCTCACTTGATTCCTATTGCTGGTGAGGTTGGTGGAAGCGAAAATGGTGGGAAAGAGGATGCTAATAGTAAGGGTAAGAAGGAGAAGGGTGTAAAGAAGAACAAAGAGTCTAAAGAGGAAGCTAAAGAAAAGAAATCCAAGAAGAAGAATAAGAAGAATAAGAATGCTGGAGGGAGTAACCCTAGTGGCGATACTGAAATGGTTACTTCAGATGATAATTCGACCGTAGAACCCAAAGATGATGTAGATGATCTAGTATTGAATGAAGATGTGATTTCTAATCTTCAGAAGCAGTTTGAAAAGATAGCTGCTGAGTCTGGACTAGAGGGTGATGGTGCGAGTGCGATGGATTCTCCTAAGGTTCATGCCAATGGTAAGGTTAAGAAGCGCAAGAGGTCAAAGTCAGTGGCTGATGTTGATATGGGTGGCAAAGATGAGGAGGCAGAAGCGGCTGAGAATACCGATGGGAAGAGTGTGAAGAAAGTTAGATTTGCCATGAAGAATAACTTGGTTTGGAAACCTCATAGTCCTTTGCCACCACAAAGTGTGAGGATACCTCCATCTTCGACACCCCGAGGAAGTGCTCTTAAGAAGGGTGTGTCCCCTGGACCTATTAGAGATGCAACTCAAGATGTTAAGAAGACAAAGAAGAAAAAGAAGCCTAGTCCATTGAAGAAAGCTAAAAAGGTGAAGAGCTTATCTCCTGCAGGCAAACATAGCAAGAAGGTTAAGCCCGTGTCTGGGTAGCTGCTGCTTTATATTGTCGGACCTTGTGTGCATTATTTAGGAGCTGTTTGCATTTTTGGAACGAATCTGTGAGGTGACTGTCTTATGCTTACAAATTTTTATCTTGTTAACAGACATAGTAGATTTTTGGAGTGCTTGTTAGTTAATATACCTTCATTCACTGTGGCTAAGATGATGCTACTGTTGTCTATTTTATCATGTTTAACATAGAAATTTGATATCTTCCTTGACCATGCGTATGTTGCATTTCCTTTGGTAAGTATGTTGCCATGGCTGGTTTTTTGGGTCAAAGATAACATAGATGATCAGATCAATATAGTTCATAGCCTAGTGGTAAGCCTATTTTATTCATTTCTCGTTTTTGCTTCCTTTTGTAATGGATACTTTTTCAGCTAGTCTTAAATACAATTTATTATAGTCTGAAGGTTGATGCTACGACCTTGTTACTATCTCAAAATGGGGAATGGGTTTTGTTCTGCTGACTATATCACGTATGAAAATTGAAAAAAGAAAAATCCCACGTTCGGTTGTGTGCTGAGGGTGCCTATTTAAACAAAAGAAACATCAACTTATATTCTAAAGGATACTCATTGATCTATCTTGCTTATTAGAAGGTGAGAGTAGGTCGTGGAGGCTTCCCTGTGGGAGAGTGGCTTTTGTTATGTTTATTGTTGTGCAGCTGCACCTTGTCAGTAATCCTTCAACATCTTTACTTCCTTGGATCGAGGGTCAAAGATTTTTGGAGGGTAACTAAGGTAAAAACCAAGGTGATATTGGATGACTGTAGCCTTGGAGCCTGGAGGCGTGGGTATCCCTCCAAAATTATGGTAATAGTTGGATCATCACATCCTCATCCAGTATCCATTTTTAATAGTCCATCACCTTGTTTTTATTGATGCTAGCCAGCCTAGCCTTTGCATTCAATCCGATTATACTGTGATATTAATTAATTCCTCTGTGGCTCAGTCAATGGATAGACCTTGTTTCCATTTTGGGGTTCCAATCAATATGTTTATCTGCTTGAAATTCTTTTATTTTGTGAACCCACATCTTATATTTTTGTGCAAAACAAACCAAAGAAGTTAAGACACAAGCAGTTATTCCGTAGTTCGTTCTAGGAGGAGTTAATGAGTGTCCCTCATTTAACAAACTCTAGTGACTGATCACTTTATTTTACTTCCCCGGTTTATCCTCGGGCTTGTTTTCTCTTTCTTTGCTCCAGTTTCATGATTGCTGTAGCTGATGGTATCATCCAAAGTGTTTGGCTGTGAGTTAAGATTGACTGGCAGTTTCCAATTTATCAGCAGCTTGTTCGTCCTATGAATTAACTACTCCCTCCATCTCAATTTTTATTGTCCTAGTTTCTATTTTAAGATGATAAGATGATTTAAGCTATAGTGACGGAAAAGGAGGTGATACACAAAATCCACGATTTTCCTTGCAGGAAAAGTTAAAAGAGGGGTAAAGGAACAAAAAAATTGGGATGGAGGTAGTGTTTAATTGTAACGTAGTGTTTTTGGCCTGGTTTATGCTGTTTGCTGGTTTTGATTTTTCGATGTGCATCTTGACTCTGTGTCAATGTGCTTTCTTCCTTTTGGTCTTACCCATGTTGGTTGGATGAGGTGTTGGGCAACACAACCATGGTGGTGAGAAGTGATGTTGGGCAATGCTACAAACTGGTAGTATTGAATATTGATGGGTGTCCGACAACACAATTGGTGGTTGGTAGCGACGCTTGTGTTGTGGATGTGTGATTAGCCGGGCTAAGACAATTGCACCAAAACGCAATCAACAAGGTGAACTTGATGAAGATGCAATTAAAGGCAACCAGTGTTGTCGGTTATCATCAGGCAACTATTGTCTTTCGTTTTTTTTTGGGGCAACCCATATTTGTTGTCTGGTTATCAGCAATGTATGGGGCAGATAATGTCTCTTGGGTTTTTTTCAGGTTTTTCTGAGCATCTTTTAGGTTTTTCTGAGCATCTTTTCTTGAAAGCTCAATTTTTTTAAAATTCAACGAAATAGGCTGAGGTGAGGCTTATCTTAGGAAAAGGGTTCACCTGGGCGGTTTTCTTCGGTGCCTGAACACTTGTCTAAATATATATCAAAAACATAAAATAAAAGATTTTTTTTTTGGCGTAAATGCCTGCCGTCCAAATGCTGCCGTCCAAATTTTTTTTTTTTTGTGGTTGGCAAAATCAGCAAGGACTGCTTAACGACATTATTCAAATGTTGTTGAATTATGGACATTGAAAGAAAGTGTTGAATTATGGACATTTAAAGAAAGAAGGTTCCAACTTTCGGTGGAGTGTCAATTGGTTAGGCCGGCGCTACTTTGAGTTGCATTGATGGCTTGATGTTGATACCATTGATGGTTGAGTCTGTCAGGAAGTTGGATTGTGACTAAAATATGAGCGACAATATTTGTAGCTAAATTTGCTATTTATTCCTTACTGTTTCTGCTGTTGGTCGATTTCCAATTAGGAGAATGAATGTTACCAACCTTCTCCGTTCAACCTTCTTCCATATCCGCTTATGGTAATATTTGTTTTCCTTGCAAAAATGATAAAGCAGTGGGTAAAATAAATGTTACATTAATCGTATATTAGACGAGAAGGTAGAGATAGTATTTCCCAATTATGAGATGCAAATTAATGGGGATTTTTATTTTACTCCCAGCCCCAAGTTTACAAGTTTGTGTATTTCACTATTTTGTAATTCTAATCACACCAAGTCTAGTGCGAAAAGGGTAGTTGTAATTTTAACAACTAGGTTTGGTGCCCGGCTTCGCCCGGGCTACCTCTATTTACCGTTAAATTTTATTTTCAATGAAATAAACTATGTTAAAATTGTCTAACTCACACGTTTACTATTAGTAATATATTTTTCTATGGCATATCTTGTAATTATGATGAAATGTAAAATTTATTTTCAAATTATGAGACACGTTCACTACCGCACTATTAATATTATTACTTTTACNGGGTAGAGGGGACAAGGTGGGCACCCACCCCATGTGCTCCTTCTCTCACCCCTATGGGTTTTTTGTGAGACAATATGGTACCCGTCACAAGTTTGTGACGGATACCCTCCGTCATAAGGGAGAATTTGTGTTATACATAAGAGTATATATAAGACCCTAAATATCTTTAAGTTACTGGTTAAGATGGACCTATTGTAAACAATAGGTATTAGATTTAAATCCTCTCTTCGATTGTAAGTTCTAGAAATGTACTCTCTCCGTCTCAATGAAATGTTTACGTATACTGGTATTGTAAACAATAGGTACTAGATTCAAATCCCCTCGCCCGACTGTAATGTTCTAGAAATGTACCATTTCCGTCTCAACGAAATGTTTACTTACACTTTATATACAAAAACCAAGATATAAAATAAGGAGAATTGCTTTTAATATTATAAATAGATTTAAAAGATAAGAGTGAGTAAACTATTGGCTAAACCCGAAACACCAAAAAAAAAAAAGTGTAAACTATTGACCAGAACAGAAGGAGTACATAAAATTAGCGACACTTCTTGAGTAATTACAAACGGTGATATATACATATGGATTTTATCAAGTTTGACAACATTCATAGGAGAAGTATCTGAAATCCAGTCAGTTGAGTTTTGTTGTTGTATTGTAGATCGGATTTACGATTCAACGTCGGAATTTATCATAAACCATCGGATCATTTTGGGATGGGATCATGGGACAGAAGTACAGAACCCAGTTCACTTTGCTTGGAATTGTTTGCGTCATCCGCAACGAGCGAGCCCAATTTCTCTCCATTTTCTAAAAAGAAATGGAGAGGCAAGTTCCTATTAACGCTCCAGATTATATTTTGATAATATCTAACGGTTCTCAATTTACGCATAAAAGTAAAGGAAAAATGGGAGTAAAAGGGGTAATTATTATTAAAATAGATTATGAGAGGAAATGGAGAAAAAGGAAATGGAGAGGATCCAAATCCATCCACACCATATGAAAGCTATAATTAATGACGGATATTTAGTACGAGGAGGCCCTTAATTACTGTTAGGCTTAGGTTAAAAAGTGCAAAAAAGGAGTAGAGTCCCCCACAAACAGGTCACGTTCTTTCTTTCACAAAGCTCAAGTCAGCAGCATCACCAGCCATAAAGTTATTCTTTCACTATTTTATTAGACTAAAGTTTTCAGTTTTTTTTTTTCAAAAATCTTTTTTAAATTAAATATTCTCACAATTCTTCACTACTGTTCACTATATTTTTTTTTTCCTCAAAATAATGAGAACATTAATTAATGTGTCTGAAGAAAAATATAAAATCAATATCTTTATTGAAAAATAATTTTACGGAGTACAAAAGTTGTTGGAAGTTAGTTACTGTACAATAAGAACTACATAGCCACATAGGTATTACGTTATTTATGCTAGAAAAAGCCGAAAACTAACACACAAAATAAGTAGGGAGGTTTTAGAAAGTTGAATGCATATAGAAAAAGTTGGAAGAAAGAAAACAATGTATGTGGGATTAAATTTGTCTTAACGTAGAAAACAATAACAAATCAGATGTGCTGTAAGACAAGCTAGTTTGACAATTTTCTCATTTTTGTATTTCCAGGCATTTCTGTCACTTTCCTCCATTAATTAATTCTATGCTTATACTCTTCTACTTTTTTAGTTTTTACTAATCATTCACATTATCTTGCTTAATTTCTGCTTAATTTACATAATAATACTAACATCAACATTACATTAAATATTTGGTCAATTATATAGAGTAGATTAATTAACAAGAGATGAAACCTGTATTAAGTGGGGTCCACTGGTAATAAGCACGCCTTGCTACTTCATCAGTCATCATCATTTACCTTCAAACTCCTTTCTCTCTCTTCTCTATTCATTCTTTCACTAAAGTCTTCGTTTTGACTCTTCTAGCTTCAGATTCTCATACCCTCTTCTTAATTCAAGGTATTTATTTCATTCATACAATTATAAAGTTTTGATCTTTATCTTATGCTTAGTTTGATTTTGATTCTTGTGTTTTATGCTTCTTTCATTGATATAATTATAAAATTTTGATCTTTATTTGATTTTGATTAGTGGGTATTGCTTTGATTCATGTGTTTTGTTGTTCTTCTTAAAATAATGTTTTGTTGGGTTGTGCTGTTCTTTGGTTGGGACTTGGGAGGTGATTTATCTGAGGAATTATGATGATCTAGCTCAGTTTGATTTATGAAATAGTGGGTTGTCTGTGGATTTCAATGATATTAGCTACAAGTACTGTTTTTTTATTGGTTAATTGGGATGATGTGGAGGTTATGAATTTATTGCCTCTAATATAATGTTGTGTCTTGGGATTGGGATTGTTTGGATTCATTTTCAACATTTTCGAGATCGAAAAGCAGATGTAATTTGGTGTTTCACAAACTTTCATCCATTGTGTTTATTGATCCATTGACTGCTGCTGCCTGTGGAGTACTATCCGAGTAGTATAGTACATGTTGCATTTTATATGGGATTCCAGTGACATTCCAATGTGAATTCTTCTTTGTTTGGTATTCAATGCTAAGTGTTGTCGCCTGGAAGTCCTCAGCAAATCCGCTCACTTCTTTTTATTAGAATGTGTTGAAGAGAGAAAAAAAAATCAGTCGGTCTTCAGTACATTCTGAGTATATTCTCTTGTCATCGCCAACTCTTCAAGTTTTTTGACACGTTATGTTCTCAAACTTCTTCTATGTTGCCAAACAATGCTTACAAAGTTACAACACATAGTAGTCGAAGTACTTCAAAAGTAGATATCCAAGTTAAAGCTAGGTCTTTTAGGGGTTTCACTTCGTAATATGATTATTATTTTTTCTTAAATTTCCGCAGTTTGGAGTCTTTGGATCCTTGTTTGCGATTGAATCATTAACTATTTAGTGTGTTACTCAGCTGAGACGAGATTTGATTTTCAATAGTCTGATCAATAAATTTTGCATAATACCATATTTCTTTAAGACCATCATAAATAATTGTGAGCATTTGATTGATATTGCCCATTTAGTTGTATGAGTAATCTGTGTAGACTGATATTGAGGTTCATGAGAACAGAATGTCTACTTTAATGGTTCTGTTTGACATCTCCCCCTGTGGTTCACTATTGTTCGTTGCCTTAGTTTGAGAATTTGCGGTACTTCACTTAGTGGTAGCCAAAACAGAAGGCCTGTAGTAAAAAAATGCATGTGCATATGGCGCCAATCGGGGTTAACTCTAAATATCAATAACTTATAAATATGGGCCCTTTTTTTGTTCAGAGCAGGCTACATGAATATGGTAACAAGGGGTTTTTTATAAGGTAACATGTACGTCAAATTTCATACATGAGCCTAGGGCACACTCACAATGAGGAGACAGAAACCACTTCAATAATACTATCCCATAAATCACATCCTGCATTCCCGCTGAAATAAATCAATTTATGAGTTTTAGCCGTTCAATATAGAATGTTGCAATGGAGTTATACGTATTTTATAGTGGCAGAGAAAAAATCGTAAGGCTGTTTAGCTAGATTACCGTACAAGCAAGTGAATTGCTGTAATCTGAGGCAGATTAGTATTATATTGTCAGCGGAGCTTTGGGTCTACTTAAGTAGCTTTCCTTCGTCAATTGCTTGTCTTCAGATCTTCGGGTTTCCTGAATCTTTACCCCCTCTCCTCCCAACTTGCAATGCTATTAAGTATATCATCCACTTGTAGTCAACTAGCAAATCCACACTGTTGCAAATCTAAACAAGGTGGGAGTACTATTTATGATCAGCAGTTTCGAGTGCAATACTTGGGACATTTGAGAAGGTTATTGTTATGGTGTCATATTAGCAATTTTAAGAGCACTTATCTTTATGCTGAAGAACGTCATAGCTATTGATGATGCCCAACCACTGAAGTAGAGAGCTAGTTGCCATAAGAAACTCAAGCCATTGTTATTTTTGATTGATAAACTGACTAGTTTTTAGTGCGTTCCAGAGATATCTTCATTAGAAGTTGGAGTTGGAAGGGGAAGAAAGTAAAGGAGGTCTATGATATAGACCAGAACTTGATTATGTGGTTGTATTGTTGAGAACCGTTCTATTCCTGGCACTCCATTCAATAAATCATTTGAGACGTATAAATTTAGAAACTAAAAATGTTTACCTTCCGGTGATGATATTATTCTTTTGGAACATGCTTACATCCTACAATTCTTCAGCAATGCAACTAAGATTCGTCCTTAGAAAACTTTTTGAGGTACATATTGTATCCCTATATATTTACGTAGCTTGGATTTTCTGGTCACTCGGGCGTTCTTTTGTTTTAGTTCATCAAATATCCTCCGGTACCTGCCAAAGCATCCGTCAGTTTCATATAAATTTTCTTGAGTAGTTGGATGCATTGCTTATTATTAATTTTTCCTCGTGTTTGCTTTGCAGTTTGTATGTATGCGATTTTTTTGGCTTTTCTGCTTTTCTGGCTGTATCTCTTTGTTGAGTTTCATCATATCTTGATTGTGGTGTCTTCTCAAATTTCGATGTCAGTGCGTTGGTGAGAGGTATAGTAGATGAATTTGAGAACATGAAAGCGGTACTTATTTCATAATTCCTCTGTTTTGTCTCAGGTTCTGTTTCTGCTTCTTCACATAAAAGTTTCTGCACCTCACATTTCTGCAAATTAATCACAGTATGTCAGTTTCCCTTAAAGATCTCGATCAAGCATTCCAGGGAGCTGGACAAAAGGCGTATCCTTTTATCATATGGGTTTAAGGAAATACCTACTTCAATTCTGAAATGCAATAAAATTATACTCCGTATCTTAGTATAAAAAGAGCTCCATTGGTGCACCTAGGAGCAGGCTTAGTTAGGTACTAGCCAAAACATTTCAGAGCGCCTTAGGTGCGCGGTGCACCATGTGCACAAGGCTCATTACTATGCAAACTCTATATTTTAATAACCTTATTATGCCTATCTTTTACTTCTTACATGTTAGCCTCTTTAAATTCCAAAAAAGTGATTATAGCACAAATATTCTTGTTAAAATACAAAATCGTTTGTAATTTCTAAAAAGGTGTGCCTGGCATGCATGAAGTGTACCTTTGCTTGGCGTCGTGTGCTTCATCATCACAACATCCTTCGTTGCCTAACTTGTCTTGCACTTGTATATAACGCTATCTTTCATGATTCAAAATATATCAAATTTCAGAAGCGCCTTGCCTTTTATTGTACCAAACAATTTATGGAGTATGGACAGACAAGTGAGACAATTTTCGGACAAAGCATTCGTCTCTCTTTTTTTTGTTACAACAACAACAACAACAACAACAACAACAACATCAGAGCCTTAATCCCAAAATGATTTGGGGTTGGCTGACATGAATCATCCTTTCAAACCGTCCATGGGTGAACGCACGCCTCAAAATGCGAATAGAAAAAGGGAAAATGAAAAACAAAAAGGGAGAACGAAAATGTAATGGAAAGTCAAGGTAAACTTAGGGGTTTTAAAATCGAATTCCGGATTTTTTTTATAAAAACTTAAAATTTAAATCGAGAAAAAAGATTAAAANTGTTAAGAGCAACAAATAAGTTGTGATAATGATGTAGAAAGCAACCAACACTTCTGGAACTATGAATCAGATTGTTCATTTATGTACATTGCAATTTGTTTTGTTTGCCTTGACAACATCTAGAGGGCTTGAAATATGGCGCATTGAGAACTTCCGTCCTGCACGAGTTCCAGATTCTTCTTATGGGAAATTCTATACTGGAGATTCTTATATTATTTTGAAGGTATGGTTTAGTTTCAGAATATGCTGCTCTGTTAAATATTCTGCAAATGATATTCTTTTCCCGTGCGCTGTTTCTTGAACTGACACAATTGCAGGATTGTATATTATCGTATTTGCTTTTCTTGCTTATTATTGTTCATGTTTTTTCCTTGTGGTAAACATTTGTTTAGTGGCAATCATGTTTATTGCTGTTCTATTTTTCTTTTTCAGACAACAGCTTTAAAGAGCGGTGCTTTACGCCAGGATATCCATTATTGGCTTGGTAAAGATACTTCTCAAGTAAGTCCCAGTTTAGACTGTCGGGTGTTAACTTCTGTGCATGCTTTTAGTAGACACAAACCTAATTTATAGTGGTCGTAGCCATAAATACTGTCTTTTTTTCCCTCCGTAACTGTTTATTGTGCCCTATTCTCTGGAATTGTGTCCTATATTCTTTCCATGGACAATTGAATGAATTGGCCCAATTCTAAATCTGGCATATTTGTATCTAAAGTGTATGTTTCACCTTTACAGTTCGGATTAAAGCAGCATATACATATAATGGTCCGCCTAATTAACCCTCATTGTTCCTATTTACCTTTACCTTATTGTCCACTAATTGCTCTCCCAAACATTTGTGCCGAAAAGCAAACAAAGGCAATTCCAAAGAATTGAGGGAGTATGTTTTCTGACTTGTGAAGTATGTTGAACCAATGGTCTTATGATTCTGATTCTCATCATGTAGGATGAAGCTGGAGCTGCAGCCATTAAAACTGTGGAATTGGATGCAGCTCTGGGAGGCCGTGCTGTTCAATATCGTGAAGTACAGGGCCATGAAACAGAAAAATTCCTTTCATATTTTAAACCTTGTATTATACCCTTAGAAGGAGGTGTTGCATCTGGTTTCAAACATCATGAAACTGAAGAATACAAACCTCGACTGTATGTTTGCAGTGGTAAACATGTTGTTCATGTTAATGAGGCAAGTTCACCACCGTATTTTCGATAGGTAATGTATTGCAGCCTTAAAACAGCTGACAGCATATTTCTAATAAAGAACATTATGTATGGCAGGTTCCTTGTGCACGATCCTCGCTTAGTCATGATGATATATTTGTTCTAGATACCCAAAATAAAATCTTTCAATTTAATGGCTCAAACTCATCCATTCAAGAGAGGGCTAAAGCATTGGAGGTTGTCCAGTATATTAAAGATACTTATCATCATGGAAAATGTGATATAGCTGCTATTGGTGAGTCTAATTTCTTTTATGGATTAGTTCATGCAAGCTACTTTCTCCATTTTATTTTAAATAGTCCCCCATGTGACATTGATGATCTAACGGCGTTAACAATGACTGAAGTTTTTTCACAACATAAAATAGCTATATCATTTAAAATGCTAATATGAACGTACCTGTTTAAATAAATCTAAATTTGATGTTGTACCTTTACATGTTTGTGGAGAAATAAATGGTCAAAGTTGATATCGATTGACCATCGAAGTCAAATAGGGATAATATAAATGGGATGGAGAGTGTATATCATAGAATGATATGCTGCATAGTGTTGCATCCCAATGCGTTCTTATTTGAGTTTTTTAATTTAATGTTTCCTTTTCTAGAGGATGGAAAGTTAATGGCTGATGCTGAATCCGGTGAATTTTGGGGCTTCTTTGGTGGGTTTGCTCCACTTCCAAGGAAAGCAGCTACTAATGGGACTAAAAAACCTGCTCCTATACCTCCTAAGCTTTACCGGTATTGTGTCTATACCATTCAGCTGCTTCTCATATGTAATTCCTTTGTCCATGAATTAACTCCTTGGTTTCCATTTTGGGGTGTCCATGAATAATTTTCGCTCTCGGAATATTTTGTATGTTATTTATCGTTAGTATGGTTTGTGACCCCACATCTTTCATACACTAGCATTATTATTCTTATCCACATTTTACTATGTAAAATATGTACCTTAATTTTTGTGAATACGAAGTAGTATGTTTATTCATGGATGGAGGAGTATCCAATGTAGTTACTCTTTGTCATTATACCAATTTTAGTATCTTGATTGTGTTATCTGTTCCTTTTTTTAAGCGTGGATAAGGAGCAGGCAGAACCAGAAGAAGCCGAGTCTTTAACGAGGGATCTGCTTAATACGAGTAAATGCTACCTTCTGGATTGTGGTACAGAAGTTTTTGTATGGGTAGGAAGGACCACCTCTCTTGATGAGAGGAAAAATGCAATTGGAGGAGCAGAAGTAAATCCCAAACCTTTCCTCAGCTTGTATTATTTTTACCATTTATCTGTTGTAAAACAGTTTTTCTCCTATTTTGCGTAGGAATTGCTTCGGAAGCTCGATCGACCAAATTGTCATATTATCCGTGTAATAGAGGGATTTGAGACGGTGGCTTTCCGATCAAAATTTGATTCATGGCCTGAAACTGCCCATGTTGCTGTGTCTGAAGATGGAAGAGGCAAAGTTGCTGGTAAGTAATGTCAAGACAATCATGATATAATAAAGGGCTTTCTATTAAGTTTTGAAAATAAGTATTTTCTTCAGGTTTAAGCTTTTTTTTTCTTTTCTGAATTGTTCTGACATTGGACTCCTTCCATTCCAGCTCTGCTTAAACGTCAGGGTATCAATGTCAAAGGCCTTGTGAAAGCTGCTCCTGCAAAAGATGAAATACCTCGACCTCATATTGACTGCACAGGAAATTTGCAGGTACAATACATTAAGAATCAATCTTTAATTTGGAAATCTTTTGTACGGGATGGATATAAAAATTTTCCTATCTAGATATATGGTATGCTTTATGCAATATATGGCGTATTAGATTTATTGTTCTAGGGAACTTTTTGTAAAACAGTGAATCGAGAATGAGCTTTTGAGTCCCAGCTTAAGACCTTGTGATAAAACCATGAGACCTGGCAAACGAGTCAACTGGGTCAGGCGCGGGTCGAGTATATTCGAACTAGGTCATTTTGGGTTTGCAAGAATGCAGGTCAGATCGGATCGGTCATTTTTGGGTCAGCTATTATCAAGTTATTTGTGGATAATACGGAGTAGTTAGTATGCAACAATAAACATTCTGGTGAGGTCATACTATATTGGGTCAATTTGGGTCCAGGTCAAGCTTTGGGCCTCGGTTCGGGTGTCCAGTCGGGTCAGGTCGATTTTGTCAGAGGTTTCGAATGTCAAGACTTAAGATGAGGGCTTTCCTCTAGTCAAGGTGTTATCTAGCTGATTCTGTGTTTTCTAAAATTTGTCAGCATTTGATTTGAACTTGGTTTCCTTTCAATTTGCCGGGGTATTTGTATAGCGTTTAGTTAGTACTCTGACAGCATATCGACGAGGGAGGTAAAGCTCTCCTTTTTGAGTTTTTAACGCTAGTATTCCCAACCTAAGACCTGTGGCAAGCTACATCAACTCCCCAGCGGTTGATTGTGTTTAGGAGTTGATTAATATCAATTTGAGTGCAGGACAAGTTTGACGTGTTCCTAAACGGTTTAAATTGTGTTAGTTTGTCGTAAATTAGGTATGGATTTTGGCACTTCAAGTTTGTAAAGTAGTAGGAACTGGTAGTACGTGTTTTTTAATAGTCTTGAATGGCGATACAGGTGTGGCGTGTAAATGGCAACAAGAAGACTCTTGTCTCAGCTTCTGAACAGTCAAAATTTTATAGTGGGGATTGCTACATCTTTCAATATTCATATCCTGGAGAAGAGAAAGAGGAGTACCTTATAAGCACATGGTTTGGCAAACAGAGCATTACGGTAATATATTGGCTGTCTACTTCATACCTCAATGGTCCCTTTAATGAGTCTTTGTTTTGGCGCATGGCTCATGCGGCACTTGCAAATGTGCCTCAGGACGATTACTTAAGTTTTTCTTACGCATACCTTAATTACGCCTTATGCGTAAACGCAACTTGTGAGGCACATTAGCACACAATTTAGCCATTTTTATTCTTATTCTTTTGTTATGTCATTTTATTTGCCCAATTATTTCTATCTTTTACTTTTGTACAACTTAACCCTCTTTAAAATCCTCTTTAGAAGGGTTATTATTGCTTAAATTTTCTTTTCTGAAAAGACAAAATTTGTCTGAAAAAAGTGCAATTCGTGTAGATGAGGCTAGGTGCACACCTTGCCATGCGCTTCGTCGCCAAGGGCTCTTGTCTACTTACTTTGCCTTTTTAAGGAAGATTCTAATTTTTGTTTATGTGGAAGGATGCTCTAGAACAGTTTCACCGATGTCATTGGTAAAAAGAATAATTATAAGCCTACTTTCTGATTTTCTGTTTTAGTTTGATATGGTACTCAATTGGAGGTTGTACTCAAGACATGGCTCCAAATTTTGTTTTATATATTTTAGAAAAAACTTGGAATTTTATTTGATCATAAGATAAGAATACATGGAACTTAAATTCTTAAAAGAAAAAAATCGTCGACAAGGAAATCATCTTAAATGTAAAGATCATCTCCCATCTATCCTCAAAGATGACGGTAATGAAGACACAACTTCCCTCAAACATAATTTTCTTGACTAGTTCTAGATCATATTCTATAAATAACATAGGTCGGGGCTAAAGAAGCTAAGCAATGGCTTAGTGAAGACAGTATAAAACCGTCATATCAAGAGGTTGTATCCAAAGGACCCAAAATGTAAATTATGTTAGAGAATTGAATTTAATGATTGCTTCTTCACATAACAAGCATAGCTAGCTTGGTCAGCCATTTTACATTATTTAATCATAATTCCAGGACCATAAAATTATGAGTCCTTGACACCCTTAACCATTTATCACCAAGTAAATAAAGTGATTATGTAAAAGGATCACATGGGGGGTGACATAGTTAAGACATTCATATGCTAAAGAAAGCAAGCCATCCCATTTACAATAGTGGCAAAACCTATAACTCATTTGCCTTGCTCTCCCACTTCCCCCGACGAAATCAAGTACCTACTTTTTTTGTCGACAACAATTGAAAAACCTTACGAACTAGTATAGTTGAATATGTAAATGACTATGTTCTAGCATCTTGTGATCCACTCCTGAACAGTTAAACACGCTGATATGGGCAGAGGGATGTTGGTGGAGCCTAAGAAGGCATAGTGCACAGTTCTATCATGCTTACATTATCCTTTTTCTCTTTCATTTTTCATGCACTTTAAAGTGCTCAAGAGGAACAGTTCATATGACCAAAAGCATTTAGAAGATGTCTAACAATTCAGTTTATAGAATTCAAGGCGCTATTATGGCAGAATAGGTTGTGTTATGCTTTCATTCCATATGGTTTTTTTACTGTGGTGACTTAATGAATTACAGGAAGAACAAACATCAGCTATAGCCCTGGCTAGCAAGATGGTAGAATCGATGAAGTTCGTGCCTTCTCAGGTAACATGTCATATCGTACAATTTATTTCAACTTTTAAAATCCCTTATGCTAAAACAAGATGTTTCATGTTCATTTATTGGAATTTCTCTCTTTCATTTGTTTTTATTTGTAGGCTCGTTTTTATGAAGGAAGTGAGCCGATCCAATTTTTTGCTATTTTTCAAAGCTTCATCGTTTTTAAGGTGAGTAAATTTCATAGTTATACACTTGTAGTCTGATCTCTGATATAGAGAGTTTCATATGGATTTCCTACTTGAATAATACATGACATTGGTCGGATAATTACCAGGGTGGAGTTAGTGAAGGATACCAGAAGTACATTTCCGAGCAAGGAAGTCCTGATGATACATATACAGAAAATGGGGTTGCTCTATTTCGAGTTCAGGGTTCTGGACCTGATAATATGCAAGCTATTCAAGTAGACGCGGTGTGTATATTTGTTTAGTTATATAAACTTAGTTGCAGATATATTTTTTCCTTTTGTCATACTAAATATCTAACCCGATGGCATTTCCTTGGATATGCAACTTTGATGTTTGATCCTCAGAGAGGAAGAGCGGTTCTAAGCAATATTTCATATGTTTTGTTTGTTTCAAAACATCAAGCAATATGTAGACTAATTACCATTTCACCTTAGGGCGGAAAAAAATCATTCTGTTTACTCGGAGACGAGGTTGGAGTTTGATCGTTTGGAGGAAGAGAAGTGTCATAAAAAAATATTGAAAGTTGAAATAACAATTCAAATGTTAGGGGTTATGAGAGGAACAAAAACAGCCCACAATCATGGTTCCAAAGGTAAACTAGAATAGCATATGTGGTTTGCCAGACTCTTCTAGCTTATCACCCACAACTCCATAAGGCCACAACAAAGCCAATCAAACATTTTTTTTGTTAGAACTTAGAACACCCGTCGCTATTTCTCCAAAGACCAAATTGTTTCAAGTTGAACAGTCTTAGCCCCCCTAACCCCACCATAAAAAAAGTGGATAGATTTTCTCTCTGAGGCTTTGTTTGAATACAATAATGGGAGGGAGGGAGGGGAAAGGGTGGAGGGGAGAGAAAAGGAAGGAAGGGGAAGGGAACTTAGATTTGTTCATTTTTCGTCCAAATATTTCTTATGTTAGAGGGATTATAATTTGTTGCGTCCAACCGCATTTACTAATCAAACAAGAAAAAATGTTCCCCTCCCTCCGCTCCAAATACCTCCATCCGAACACTGTGATTATTGCTTCAAGTAATAACTCGCTTTCTGTGTCATTTTTTGCCATATCTGTTTTGTCAACTGTAGTTTTGGTAAACTACCTGCTTGAGTATTTCTTTCTCATTATAATTTGTTACTATGTCTTTCATATTTTGACTACAGAAACTAATTAATGTAAATTCTATCAGGTCGCTTCATCTTTAAATTCTTCATACTGTTACATATTACACAGTGGCACTACTGTATTTACATGGTCTGGTAACCTCACATCACCTGAAAATCAAGAGCTTGTTGAGAGGCTGTTGGATATCATCAAGGTACTAGAGCCTATCCTCATCTTCTTCTCTTACAGAATTGAGTTAGAAGACCTGTGGTGGATCTGTATATTTTTTTTTGCATGCGTTCTCTTCTTTATTCCTACACTTTGTTCGTCTAAAGAAAAAAGAAAACGCCTTTTTCAAATGTTTCCTAACTGCTGGTTAAGGGGGTGCTTAAACTATTTCCTGACTGGAACCCTTCATCCCTTACAGTCCCCTGGTTGACTTTGGTGGTCGTCCGTATCAACTTTCACCATTAATTTCTCCAAATATAAGTAGAAATTAAAATTACTAAGTTTCAAATTTCTTTAAAGTTTGCAACTGCTGTATATTTGTGAGAAAATATCGGTCAAAATCGACATCGTCTGATCACCAAACTCATATAATTAAATGGGTTGGAGTATATCTTGTGAACCGGAATGAGGGATGTGATTTTGGGGTTGTCTTCTGGCTTATAAATTAGTGTATTGTTCATAAATGTTTCTTTCTGCAGCCGAATTTGCAATCCAAAACACACAAAGAAGGTGCAGAATCTGAACAGTTTTGGCGATTGCTAGGTCAGAAAACTGAATACTCAAGCCAGAAAATTGCAAGAGAACTGGAAAGTGATCCTCACTTATTCTCCTGCAGCTTCACTAAAGGTCTTTATCCTTCGGTTTACACTCAAGTTCTGTCTACTTTATAATCTTCATTCATTCATTGGCTGATATAGCTGTTTATCTTTTTTTCCTGTTTCATCAATGGACGACAAATTACTGTTCTTGAGCAGGAGATTTGAAGGTGTGTAAGCTTCAAACTTTATATAAGAAGTCATTTTCCACCGTATTCTCGCTCGTTTCTTTAGTTCCAGAAATGCCTAACAGGAAGCTAGCTCCGATGTAGTATAAAAATGTCATTTTTTTGTCACATTAAGGCAACATTCCACAAGTGTAAAATTATTTTTACTTTTATCCTACACTCAATTGAAAATAGCTGACTGCATTTCTTCTAATGAGGCACATTCAACTAAAGTAAACTAGCACATTCCAAGGACTATTGCTGGGAGAATTTAGCCATTTCCATGGTAGGATACCAACTTTAAGATAAACTCACTTGGTTGTAGAACCCTCCTTTGAATCTCATTTTTATGTTGTTTATTGTTTGTTAATCTCATTGCCAACTCATTTAATAACCTCCTCACTTAACAATTGAAGACTCGGGCTATTTTTTAATATCTTAAGAGTCACGATGTGAGAGGTGGAGATTTGGACTGTTCCTATGAAAACATTATTAGTGATTTAACTGACATTGCTATTCACATAATGAGTATCATATATTCATGTGTATGTGATGACTGTTGAATTGCGTCGCGTTGCACCTGTACCCGTTTTTGTTGATGTGTGGATTTTCAACTGGCGGACGATTTGTCTACAGGTCGTAGAAATTCATAACTTCACTCAAGATGATTTGATGACTGAGGATATATTTATATTGGATATTCACTCTGATATTTTTGTGTGGGTTGGACAAGAAGTGGACTCTAGGAACAAATTACAAGCTTTGTCAATTGGCGAGGTAAGAATATTAGGCTCTTCTATCAAAGTCATTTCCTTCTCGTAATTACAAATTGTCTTTAAAGTGGTTCAATGCTGTGCCATTGTCCTTAAAAAAATTGAAAGCGGAACACTAAATTTTTCTGATTTTCATCTCTGAAACAATGTCAAATTTTAAAATGCAATGCTCATTTCCTTAGATACTTCCGTATCTTGATGCTTTTTTTTTTTTTATCGTATCCATTGGTACGATAATTCAAAATTGTTGTGCTTTTTAAAATTTGCATGGTTTTGACTTGTGTTACGACTCCGGGACTACATGAGTACTTCAGTTTTTTTGAAAATCTTACCGAAACTAGAGCAAGGAGTATAGTTTCTGCTTACTCAGAGATCAGTGCATGTAATGGACACTCGGAAATCTGCAAACATTCCCATGAGAGGCATAACATTCCAATGTTAAAGTTCAACGCTGGCACTCATGATGCAATAAAGTAGCATTGTTCTATTCTGAAATAATAAGTGACATACTCTCGGGTCCCTACAAATCACACGAGTGTCAAAAATTTGAAGAGTATTAATAACAAAGTCATCAACTTTTGTATGCCTTGGATTAGATGTTAATCGTAGAGAAACATGTGAATATCTCATCTGATCATGTGAGTTTTTTTTCACCGCCAAATCACTAACATATCTAAGGAATATCATGTTTAAAATAGACTGGACATGTAATATGGACGCAGTTAAATTGAATTTTGTGGATTATAATTATTCAATCTGGCGAAAGCCTTCCTACGTACATTAGTAATTACTTAAGGATGAAATTTAGTAGCATCATAGCATGTGAAGCTTTAGGTCATTTTCATTTAAAGTTCAAAAGTTTTGCTAGTTGCGTCTGTGCCCATTGTGAGGTACCCTAAATGAGAACTCATGTGGATTTTTGTAATTTTTCAGTGGTTCTAATATGTGACCATGATTTTCGACAGAAATTTGTGGAACGTGATTTTCTTCTAGAGAAACTTTCTCCTAAAGTGCCTATATATGTCATCACGGAAGGGAATGAACCTCTGTTCTTCACTCGCTTTTTCACATGGGACTCTGCAAAATCTGGAGTGAGTATTTGGTGTGATCTAACCGGATGACTACTTCAACCTTAACTCTTCCATCACATAACGGATTTATTTTTTGTCAGATCCATGGAAACTCATTCCAAAGGAAATTAGCATTGCTGAAGAACGATGGAACCCCAGCTGTAGATGTAAGTATTGTTTAAATTATTCCAGTAGGAGAAAGCACTGATGAGGTTGCCATTGTGATTGCACCCTTACTATTGCATTTTTTGACATTGTAAGAATTGTGATTTAACATGTTTTATAGTTGGCACTTCGATATATAGATTGCACCCTTGCTATTACGGATAACAATAAAAACTTCCCAAAATGTCAGCTAGTATATCTGATCTGTTCTTTACTCGTAAATAGAAAGTTCCTTTATCCATTTGCAGGGAGCCAAATACTTGTTATTTTGTGCCTACTTAACTATGGCTTTTCTTATCATGAAGTGGCAATCAATTAATGCAAGTTGCAGCACGATTTTCATTATGGGTCATTACGAAACAACTTCTTTGTGTTCCAACACATGGGTAAAGTTGCGTATATCTGAAACCCCCTACCTCACCATGGATGGTAACGTTTAAGGCACAAAGGCATTGGTTTGGGTTAATACCGTTGTAAACAGAAAATGCTCTCTCGATAGAGCTGGCTTTGTCATCTGATTATTGGAGTAGTTTGAATCTTTCATTCTCACCTATATGATCCTTATGAAGATTTAGCCGACTGAGAGAACATTTAGAGTTGAATCATGAATCATCGTGCTTAACGTCCTTCAGCAAGGCTTTCATATAACTCTTTGAGCTACGTGATTATATTTAATGCTATGGTCATCCGAATATTCAATTGCAGACAATCATCACTTGCCTTATCTTGTCCATCTCTTTTACATCTCATCTTATATTATGTTGTTGATTGATAAATATTCAGAAACCAAAGAGGAGAACTCCTGTATCATATGGGGGAAGGTCTAGTGTGCCAGATAAATCACAGCGTTCAAGGAGTATGTCTTTCAGCCCAGACCGTGTTCGAGTAAGAGGAAGGTCTCCTGCATTTAACGCACTTGCTGCCACTTTTGAGAATGCAAATACCCGAAATCTATCAACGCCACCACCAGTGATAAGGAAGCTATATCCAAAATCCGCATCACCCGATACTACTGTAGCTCCTCCAAAATCTGCTGCCATTGCAGCTCTTACTGCTTCATTTGATAAAACTCCAAGAGAACCTATTATACCTCGCTCTCGTAAAGGTGAACATTTTTCAAGTTGTGGCAATGTGTTTTTATTCATAGAAACTTATGTAAGACGGTCGTACATGTGAGACCAACTTATTGAACATATATAAAAAAATTTGGTTGGTTTCAAATGTAGGAACATTATATACAAGACTTAGTATACTATCTATATTGATTGAGGGTCTATTACCTTAATATTGACATGTTTGGATCTCCTCTTTCTGTGGTAAAGTGACTGAAGAATCTCCTCAAGAATCTTCTCAAGAATCTCCTCAAGAATCGTCTCAAGAATCTGCTCCAGAATCTCTTACAGAAACACCAAAACCAGACTTAAATTCCAAGGAAACTCCTATGGAGATTACCAAAGATAATTCCATGGGCAGTATACAAGAGGATGCCAAGGAGGATGAGCCCGAAGATGAGGAAGGACTCCCAATATATCCTTATGATCGTTTGAAAACGACATCAGAGGATCCTGTGGCTGAAGTTGATATCACTAAGCGAGAGGTTCTTCTTTTGTTCCTTTTTCATTATTTTGTTAATTCGTGCTAACAAAAATATACAATCCCCTACGGGGAAAGACGAAAAGGAAAGCAAAAATGACCCGATCATAATTAGGTTACCGGAGTGAGGGCCATCCGTCTCATGTTGGTGTCCCATTTCATGTCCAACACTCCTCTTTTTGAACATCAACAACTTTACACATTTATTACTTATTTATATATTCTACTAGGTAGTATCCCGCGCTTC